>UXSR01000553.1:0-27034 GCA_900604375.1 Mesocestoides corti
TTTTTCGATCACGGTGACTCAACTCACGCACTAATACACTAGTAAAGCACATGTTTTGTGCACTTTTGCAGCAAAAATCCACAGCTTCTCTTAGTTTCACACACAGTATTTGCTGTCATAAGTACCGTTCGCTTTGGTTAGTTATGCTTCAGCAACCTACACACGAGCACATCTAGAAATAATAACTTGCATTTTGCAACCACTAGGAAGTTTGTGGGTTTAAAATGTCACAACATTTTACTAGCCCACCTCCTTCCATACTTCCCCAAGGCTTTTCTTTGAGCTATAGAGATTGACGCCATCTGAGAAATTATTATCTGATAATCCAACTTTAGCTATTCGACTCATCGCGTAGTGCATATCAATAGGATCGATAAGACCCGAAAGGAACGTTAACGAGTTAAAAATCTGACCAAAGGTGTATTTAGAAATACTTTGCCTCAACCCACGTCTCCTCATTTGAGCGCTTATGTGAACTAAGCATTTATGGAGCATCAGTAAGTGCGTCGAGATTCTAACTCCTGTTGATTCTGGCGAATTCAGTTGGGCTTTCCAAACACCCGAAATTTTATTCATGGTCATTGTTTTATCAAAACATCCATATACGATTGCGTAATCGCTTTTAACTAAACAGATTTCAATGATCCGAAATGCGTATCATGCGAAAAGTTGATTTTGGCTTTGCTGCAAGCTAAATTGAACACTTTCGGCAGTTCCAAATCTACATTTAAGAAACGGAATTCCCAGTCACTTTCACGAAGTTACACATTGCAGTACCTATCCAAAACCCAGCATAGTGTCGCAGAGAAGGATGGATCATTTGTAGGATCAATAGGTATGTTAGGTCATTTTAAGGACTTGGGACACTACTAGGTGAATTCATGTCCGTTCCAAAGGAGTAAGCAAAAACCACTCTCATCTTTCAGGCAGACTAAATAACTTCCTTAGTGCCGAGACACTTTCAAAACCACGAAACATTGTTAGACTTTTGGCTGCTGTGATTTAATGAAACGGTGAGGAAACATGTTTCACCCTCCCTGGACCAAAATTAATACAGGTATCTCAAATAACTGCTTGTTCACTCTATAGTTCCTTTGTTGTGTTCACCTAACTAAGTCTTGTTGCCTAAGAAAAGCCGAAAGAATGGTAAAGTACGTTGTGCCCATGATTCATACAAAAGCCTTCAGTTGTGTGACACTTATAACAAGACAACATAATCGGCAGGTGCGTACACACACCCGAATGTCACACATCTGATCCCGTATTTTGAGAAGCACTTTAGGCATTATTTACGACCTGTTTAGGCACACCAGCATTCGAGCCTCCAGAGTATTCTTATTTGTATACTCAAAAATTTTGGGCGGGCTTAATGAATCGATCTGCAAGTGCATTGCACATCATGGTAAAGTCGCAGATCGGCGACAGTTGTCTTACAATCATGCAATTTCCAAAAGTACATATTAAGCATTGGGCTATGTTAACTCATGTAATGCCCATTGTTCTTTCAAAGAGAGTATTTTGTACATTCATAAGGAAACTACCATTGGAAGTTGTCCTAACATAAATGCGGTTAAAATAATTTGAAATTTGCTTGTGCCGACGCCCGAGCTAAGCCGGTGTGACATTCACTGACGTGGTGCAATCATCTTTACACAAAAGCAGCAAGACGTAAGTCTAATGAGCACAGATAACTTGCCTCCTGACTGTAATTGACATTAGACTCCCTGGTGCTAAATATTGATTCGTTATAGGTTAGGTAGGCGAGGAATACAGCCTTGATGATATTGCGGCTATTGGAACAGCTTATCGATAGAACGCAAGCAGATATGCCTCACGATCACGTGGACCATAACAACCACACATAAAAAAACATTGGGGATTTTCTCATTTACGTGGATGCATTAATGCTATTTACTGCAGGTAATATGTCGTAGTTGACTATAACACATCCTACGTAACTTTAAGTTATAAATTTCAATGACTTGTCTATTTGAAGTCTCACCGGCTTGATAGGATATGTAGCAATAAAATGTTTCAAGTTAATTACAATTGAGGATTTACTCATTTATGCTTTTTTGCGTTTTTCGTTTAAATATAAAATTACACTGAATCTATGCCTCGAAATCCTCCCACCAGTGCTTCAAGTCTCACTCTTTTTAATCATTAATATATTTAGTAAATTACTGATAATGTGCTCTTTTTGTTGTGCTGTGAGTGACAAAACCCTTTTTAATTTGCAATTTTTACTGTAAACTCTGGTGAGCAGCCCATACTGGCACTGTGTCTTGTAAATTGCTAGTGCATTACTAACTAAACAGAGTTCCCTGCAAAGTTATTGTACTGCAAATCAAAACGCAGAAATTTAATACATCTGTGAATTTTAAAGGGAATATCTGGTTGAAATTTCCGCTGCGTTTCCGTATGAATTGCCATATATCTTTCAACCTCAAGACAATCGCAAACGTTTATCTAGGGCGTAACTCAAAGCTTGGACACTAAAGTCAAGCTTTTTAGATTTGACTAGGGGATTCACTACAGACGTGCACAGGCTTCGTGTTTATCTAGTACTTTTTAAGTATATTAAATTTAGCAAATGAAACTATGAATTTTAATGACACGAAATCACTTGTTGTGAATCGGGTTTATTCAACATTTTAATCCGATCGCTTCGCCTCCGATACAAGGCTCCCCTTCTCGCAGCATGGCGACAGCCGCGCAAATCCCCAACTCCTCCTTCATTCACACGTATATGTATCTTGGATTAACCTCACACCTAGGTCTCGATGTTAGCGCATGTATGACTCACACATCTGATCTATAAATACTCACGCGCAAATCCCACACTCGACACAGCGACACCAATTCTGGTTGAGCTCTGAAGTAAACGGTTGTGTCCCGTCCTCTTCGGTCTTCTTCTTCATCGCGGGCATCAGGCAATCGTAATCGGGCCAGGGTTAATTCCGTGGCCCCGGCGTGGTTCAGGACCACATGCTGGGGCCCACAACACACTCTCATTATCCAAAATACCGTCAATCAAGAACAATCAGTAAACAACTTAGTTGCAGTTTGGGTAGGCTACGGTGGCTAACAGAGTGGAAAACCTTGTAGGAGATCGACGTACTTCATTTAGATTTTTCACGTCCCCAGTTTAGTAAATCAGATGTTTATTCCAACAGCAGGCGTGCAAGTCATCAATCAAGCTCATTTTTGGGTTATTAAGCGACAGGTGACAAAATGTTAACGCAGCTCAATTTTGCCTTGGATCAACGTGATCTGCTCGAAGGCAATTCAAGCCATCATGGACTTCGAGTTCGTTGTTAAACTACCGATAGATGTTGCGGAAAACACTAAACATTAGCACACCTTTTATTACAAGCGTGGCCCTCGTGGTAAGCCCAATAACAGTCAAATGTGGTAACCAATCATCTCGGACTCTGATTCTTCTGACGTTGGTTTGGAATTAGAGTTTATTGGCGAAATTTTAATAACAGATCCTGAGGTGGAAGGAAAGAAAAAAGCATTCACTTCAGCGTTCTGAAAATACACCCTGCATTGCATTTCATATAAGTGGAATTAGGCGTGGAGTTGGACAGTAAGAAGGTTATTAAACCACATCAGATGAAACACCGCGGTTCGTTCATTGATAGAGGCAAATTAATGCTCAACGACTGCCTGATATCACAGTGACGCCATTATAGCAAGATCAAGTTAGAGCCTCAAAGTAACTTATGAGTGGACCACTTGATAGAATACTGTGCATCTGAAGTTTACGGGGTCCAGGAAAAGGGTTAAGAGAAACGGAGGTGACTTATGTGATCCAAAACATTGTAGGACGGAAAATGGTAGGATAGTTTTCTTCAGATAACTGATAAATGAAGGTATCTACCACACAGGATTTAAAGAGTTAAAACGGACTTGGAGATGATGCACCAAAAAGTTTCTCTTACACAAAGCAGCAGTTAATGATTGTAAGCTTCCGATGGATATCCTCATAATCACTTATACAATATTTTATTCTGTCCAATCAAAAGAATCCGTCTAAGTTGTCGCTGACTTAAAAATTTTAATCCAAAAGTCTGTGGAATAAAACGATTATGCTGTCCAGAGTCTCAACCACCTCAGCAGGTGTTCTCACCGCCTTGATGAACAGTTGAAGATGCACACGAAAGTAATGAACGAATATCGAAGAAATGATTTAACTTAAGAAGCCCTGGGCAGGAGAGTCATCAACGTTTGGTATCTTCCAGGTGACCTTCTTTGTCACTCAGCAAAACATATAAATTATGAATGGTCGTAGATTGAGCTTTTGCATTCAGCGACCACTTGGTAAATGAGCAACACTTATCAGGAACTGTTTTTAGGAACTTAGTTGATTGGATTCCATTAGGGTTCCAATGGTTAAAATTCGCTATTTTAGCTTGAATTGCGTCTTTGTTCCATTAACTGTGTTTTCCAGGCAACGATCGAGCAGTTTTTATAGAATTTCGTGAATGTACTACCGCTGGCTTAATGCAAACTACGAAGGACTATCGCATGACAGTAAATTTGCCCGGATCCATCTCTTTTTCATGTTGCCCACGATAGTTGACGTAGTTGAAGAGGCAAGGAGATCTTTTTGAGCATACATTTGACTACCATAGAGGCGGTTCAGTTATGCGTATAATTGGAACGAATGCTAAAAAGGTAGACGGCAATTTAATAAAGAGAAAAAGTTATAATACTTAAGTCAAGGAACTGGGGACTGAAGTTGACTCTTCAATTATTACTGTATGTGCTGATACCAACAGGAGTAATTGCAATATTGCCTTCTGTTCAACTCGAAATTATGTCGTTAGTTAAAAGAGACTTAGGCTGTACCTAGGTAGGAACGGTTTTAGAGTCATGGCTGGATTTTACTGTGGCCGTCATATACTGAGTCTCATGTCTCATGCCCAGAACGACGTACCTACTTCTATCTCTTACGTGAGACGATGCGCATGGTAACACCCATTCAACCGCGCCTATATGTTACAACTTCCCGCGTTTCAATCACACGAAGCCTCCTGTACAAACGCATGTGTGTGATGTGACGTGAAACGCTGACCAATTTAACAGACTCCGATGGAACTCTCAGGGCACTCAAGCTAAGAAAATGACTATCGTCGAGAGTGACGACGGGAAGGCTCAGTATCTATCAATCGCGTTAAGCTGACTTACGTCGACACCGAGGCGCAACCAGACATCGGCCACTAGTCAAGACCTTGGTGCTACAGTGCTTTGACAAACAAAGTACATTACCTAAATCAAACATTCACTATTGATAAAACACAAGGGATCTTTATTGCAACCATTTAAAATGTCAAAAACGCGTCGAACCACAGACAAAAAACACAGCTAATAACTTCCTAGCACGTAATCACGTAATTACTACTTGAGTGGCATAGACGAAAGGATGATAATTGAGGGCACAACCAAAGCCGCCTAGCAACGTACTTTTAGGGCGACACAATAGCTTCCACACTGGCCGAACTTGCAGTTGGTTATTTAAATGACCTAACACAAACGCCGCCGTCAGTGTCGCTGTATGGGGATGTTGTGAGGCCTGGAGGACTCGAACAACCTCTAAAATCACCATTCATAGACTTATAATTACCGAAATGGCCATGGTGCACGTGGGAAGTAAACAAGACACCTTCACTTCTCTTAATGTATGCATAACACACTACTGAAAGGTAAATAAGCGACACCACCTCCGGGCCCTCCCCTTCTTCTGAACTCAACCTGGTCTTTGAAAGTTGACAATTGCCCAACTGCATACGAATTCACAGACTCGAGACGTGACTACACATGACACATAACTACTACCTAGCTCAGAGATGCTGACTTACCGTGAACCACAGGCGCCCAACTTCATCAGACCACTTAGATCCGTAGTACACTTAACACCGCCAGCTGCATTTACTGCAAGTGACAAGGAGTATTGCACATACAAGACCGAACACATGGGTGTGAGGCGGTGTCATAGCTAGGTTGTCTCAAAGTGCATCCAACTAACTCCACTTCCTCCACTCACACCATTAATTTATCACAATCCCAACACCAAGTATTCGGCCTAGCTAACTACCACCCATAGGGCGATCAACATTAGTAGTTCCCCTTTTACAATCAATAAAAGAAGCTTAAGCACATTTAGTATACGCTGTTTATCGAAATAAATAAGATACTCACGACTGAAGACCGCAGTTAAATCAATTACAAAAGAACAATAATGCGTCGATAAGCAAGGTCTCCGTTCAAACTCAAACAATACAACTCGAGAAAAACAATGGAATATGAAGAGACAAATGAGAAAAGCAAACTCGTGTCACGCCAGTAATATTAAAAAAATATCGTCTGCAATGTCTCACAGAGCAGATTAGCATTATACGTTCGATAATCGCAAGAAGGAACAAGAGCGGCTGAAGATATGTTAGGAGAATTCACACACCAATGCAAGTATACGCAAAGTATTCTGGTCAAGTGTTGGCTCAGGAGGAGCTAGTATATTCGGGAAGACATAAGTAAAAATAGGAAGGGTCTGGGTTGATGGGCCCTAGGCAAATGCGATCCTCGAAGGCAACAAAACTCTGCCAGTCGTTTTGTATACATGCGCAGGAAAGTATATCATCGACCCATTAGCAGTTTTGCAGGGAAGTTCTCAATTACATAATAAAAGATCAAGATGTGCACACAAATATTAGCATGCAGGTCGGGTAAAGTTATGACTGGGCGACTAGTATGTTGAAGCCGATAACACCACAAACGACGATAGACACAAGGGGAGTTTGGATGATGATTGGTAGGTTGCGATGATTGGTTGTCAAATTCCATAGCTTGCCACGCATTTAGTAGGTCAACACCGAAATGCGTTGGTGTCAGTTGGTCGAGTTCGCGAAGAAAAAGCAGATGACTTGGGACTATTAGCTGGGAAGGTGGACCATGGGTAGACAGGGCTAATATGGTTTCGGCGTCGAGACTTTACATGTGTACCATCTACACATCAACCACCATTTTCTTGTGCACGTCTAGTCCACTCACAACTTGACAAAACTCCTCGAATGAAATGCGACCATCTCCGTCTTGATCAGCAAACATTATGGTTTTATCAACAATCTGCTGTAATTGTGCATCCTTCAAGTTATTGCCCACCATCATCTTCAGAACCTAAGAGGAACCATCAGATACGTCGTGATTAAACCGATTCTAAATGACTTTATCACACAACATACCCTACGCACGCCGTCGGTACAACATCCATCTGGTCGTGAAAAATATACACAGCTTAACACCGTCACTGCCCTATGCCCAATTGTACGGCCAATAAAATAAACAACTTAAGAGAAAAAGGTGCGTCCATGCCATACAATATAAGCCAATTGCTTCGTCCAAAACAAATTAGGATTCCTAACCCAGCGAAATATCAGTTAAAAAATGCGAATAACGTCGTAGCTCAAATGCCTGTTTTTTGACTGCTTAGGAAGGGCGTGCAAAGCATGTCGCAATGCTTTTCAGCAATCTCTCGGGAAGTAAGAGTACTAAGACATACCGTACGCACACACACACACACGCATTTAACCAAAATGAGTTATTTACTTTACCTGAAATAGTTCGCCATTGCTTATGTACCCATCTTTATCGACATCATAAATTTTGAACGCAAAATTAAGCTTGGCCTCCTTGTTGCCTTTTACACTGAACTGGGACATTCCTTCTATGAATTCCTTGAAATCCACTTCGCCGTTTCCATCGGTGTCGAATATTTCAATAACACGTGCAACCAAGGGATTTTGCTGTAGCTCGGGAAGACTCATGAATTCTTCAACACTGAGAGAGCCAGACCCATCAAGATCGAGTTTCTTGAAGCGTTTACCTAACCGCTTGATCTCCTCAACGTCAAACGTAGAGCACAGTTCTGGAAAGGATGTATCATTACCCATACTAAGTTGAGCAAAACGAAGCTAGAACAAAACCACCAGCAAATAGAACAAATACGGAACTGAATAGACCGCGTCTAACACCAACAGACAAAACTAGTGGTCGGTATCAAATCAAATCGCGGTTCTCTAACTTAAATATTCACCACCATTCTCAATGTTTACAGTGACGGCATTAAAAGGCAATGAGTAATTGTACAGTATAGGCTTAGCACAAACAATCCGAAATCTGACTTTTTGTTGTGTAACAAGTACAGCCAATGGTTCCGTGCAATACCGAGACTTGTATTAACAATAGCAAACTATTTTATTAGCAATTATGCGTCTAATGCCTTACCGACCTTAAGTCTTGGTCACAACTGCGACCCTCCTTCAATCTCCCGCCACCAAGTGCGTTCTTCCGTTTTGGAGTCTTGTGACTATGGTGAATGTGATGAATGATACAGTCGTCCAGTGTCTTGGTTGAGGTCATTCCCTACACCGATGATGCCAGCATTAAATCTATAGTATTCATATCACAATACCTCACTCTTGACGATAATCCTACAATGATGACTTTGCCATATCGCTGAACCTAACATCTGGAGTACTACCTAGTAACATGTCAATGGTGTGATATGTTTGAAAATTTGGACGAAGATTGGCACATTTAGCTGATGGCACCAATAAGGTGACGAGAACTGTGCTATTATTGCGTGGGGGGTTGAGGAAGTGCGTTAGCTGGAATTGTTAGGAATGCAGTTTGTATCGCTATTTAAATTAAACCCATACCCATATGTTAAACAAATTCTGCGAATGAAAGGCATTGTCACTTTTACAATCTATAAGGGGTATCGTCACCCGATCAATGTTCCTCGGTGTCATGATTGCCCTTTCCGTTGGCCGTGGTGCCGTCCACACTCGAAACAACGGTTTTTCAAGCCAAACTGTCCCTTGTACTATTCCTGGAACCTTCAGATGAATGGAAGTTCTTATGGCTCCACTTGTATTTGTTAAGCATTTAATAGCGAAGACAAATTATTAGAGGCATTGTGTTTTTCTAATTCACAATCCCGCATAAGTTACTGTGAACGCAAATATACTCAAACATTAGGTTTTTGGTAGCATTGTGAATTGTTTGACTTTTTGTAAAGACCACTATGATCTCCGTTGGGTTGTAGTACCTCTGCATTACTGATTGCCGCATATCTGCAATTATGCTCTCTTAATTTACAGGTGACTGTGGTCTAACAATCGGCTGCTTAGAAATTATGGCACTAAATGTCATTACTTCCAAAGACTCACAGAAACCTCTTAGTGTTGCAAGCAAGTTGCTTGGGTCTTGTTCGCTCTTAGATCCGTAAGTTCTTCTTTGGGTCTTTCCCAAACGTGATTACTATTCTACAATTCTCGGATGACGATTAATTCCTGATTCAATTCAGACATTTCGTGTGCGTGAATAATACTGGCGATTCCTTCCTAACGCAGCACAAATATACCTGGTTCTGACTAGTCTTCTTAGGAGTAATTTCTGGAACTGAATGTTACAGTCGAGGCACGCAATGTTTGCGGCTGCGAAGGAGGCTTTGACAAATCCTGAACACTGGTTTACTTGTTTTTGCTACTTACTTTGCCATTTTTTGGCTGTTGAATAGAATGTATTCGTGGTACGATCGTGAATTTTTCGTTTTAAGGCTGGACTAAATATGCAACTTTTTATGCTTTTGTTATTTCTCAACAGCGCATGGCTTTTTAGCATTTCTGTACCCCTTGTGTCTTTGTGCACTGAACGTTCTTTAGTTGGATTACTCTGTGTGGAATTGGTAAGGTCCTAACTGCATTTTACAGCCCAGTAATGTCAGTTAAGTTCTGCAAACTGAGTTGTGCGTTTTATATTTAACCCCTAATGTTTCTTTCTCCTTATTGAGCCCTGTTTCTTCTCGACAGCTTGTCATACTTCTAGGTCGTTTGATCATACTGAGACGGACGATTTGCTGACTGTTCGAGCACAGTCATGTCTGTGGCTATTTAATTTAATGTTAACTAGACGATTTCTAGAATACCCGAGACCTAGTATGTAGAATGCGCTTTCAACAGAGCAGGCTTTGGTGACCAATACCACGGCATATTTGTTCGTCACGCACATTCATCCAAGATTGTCACGCTGGCTGCGCCGCTAGTTATGAACCTTTTATCTAGCGCGTCTCTCTCTTGTTGGCTGTCTACCTTCTTCCCATGCCATTGGAATACAAAGAAACAGAGGATTGGCTGACGCCATCGTCGTCCTATATGTCTGCGCCCTTGTACGTCTCTTCGGGTTGAGCCATCGGTACCAACAATGATTGTGCGTCTAATTATCAAGTTTATTTGCCCTAACTAATATACTTAATTTTTCTTATTTACTGTGCCTATTTTTTAATATACTGCAGGAAGTCACAAATGCCTTATTGCAAGTTAATATAGGCTGTTTTTGTTTACTAGTATCTTTTCATTTGAAAACAAAACAAATCGAGCGAATTAGTTTGCTTGTTATTCACTAAATGCCTTATAGCGTCAGAAAATCCAAGTTAAAAACTTAAATTTCCTTGATTCTGTAACAGTCGAATTTGGTTGGTTGTGCTCCGAGGGGAATTCTTTCTCTTTTTTTGTCGCTGGCTGCTAATCTCACCAGTTATTTTTCTAATATCAACCAACCTCAAAAGTATTTCGGTAAGTATACGTGATCTTGTTGTTTTCAGAACTAAGTGAACCACCATGTAGAACAAAACGCACTGATCCTTTTTGCCGTCTATCATTTTCATTATTATATAGCAAACTGTTTTGATTGATTATGTCAGGTAGTCTTTTGTTAATTGTGTGTTTCATTTTTTTAGTCAGGTGACCTAAACAGTTTGGGTAATCGACAGGACGAAATAGAGCGAAAGAAAAATGAAATCCTGATGCTGAAATCGTGCTTGGCAATGAAACGTCTCAAATTGAGCGTTGTGATCAACGACCTTAAGAACTATTGCTTTGAACACATAGAATCTGATCAACTTATCAGTGCACCTAAAGATGACCCATTTAAAACCAAAAGAAGATGCTCGCTCTTTTAAGTTTTACATTTGTCGCTTGCTGAAAAATGACTGCCGTTACTCCTTTCCTCTAATAGCTATTATTTCGCCTGACTCCCGTTTTAATTTGCTTGATTGACACCAGCTTACCTGTTTTTATCGTGATAAAGTTACTGCATAAATAAGTCTAGTTGTTTCCACCTTCCCGTCAAATTCAAGCCTATTCACGCTAAAGTTGACGCCAAACACAACGTTAATAGCCTAAGCTAGCATTTGCTTATGAAAAGGGATGCATGTATGAAAATTTCTGCAAATAACGTGTTGCAGGACATAGTTTCTTTATGATTCTACATCAAAGGTGCTTAGGTAGATACGAGTGACTTCTATTTATACGTGGTGATTAACTCAACTGAATTATCCTAATATGATTTGGTCTGCAATTAGTTTTTCAGTATGCATCATTACTTTTAATCCGATTCCATCACTCCTTACCTTACTACAGGTGACATTATCCAGGACGATGGAATTTTTTAATTAGGTTTAATTCTCCAAAGGTGGCTTTTCGGGTAAGTGATCGGATAGGTGTGGTTAACTTTGAAAAAATACGTAGTTGGCAGTTACAAACGAAAATGTAGTTGTCTACTGAGGATATGTGTTCATGGGTTAATTGTTCTATAGGCTGCCAAAACAAGTAACTTTGTTTTGTCGCAATGTCAAAGACTGTTATGGATGGCGAAAATGGGAAAATTGTCAGGGCTTTGTGATAACGGACACTTCGCGCTTCCTATCTCAATATAAGGTGCCCTTAGATGTAAATCCGTGTGGCGGGTGAACTTGTTCACTAACTCCAACCAACCAATTCATCTTCTCGGATGTTGTACAAGTACCTGACGCGTTTTCTGTTATGCTTTCCTTCCACAAAAAACCAATTAGCTGATCTAGTATACGTACGTCCTTCGCGAGAAGTTTCAAATGCGACGTTTAAACGTCTACATCGCCACAAAACAATAAACGGCACCACACTCAGACGATGTCTATTCAAATACCTCTTGGCCTCCCTAAAAACTATCTATACCGATCTAGATAGTTTACCGATAAGCCCTTCCCTCTCACAAAAAAACTCAGATTACTCTGAGCAAACGTAAAGAAATACGAGGCAACTTCGGCTTAAGCCCGCTTTCTTACCCATTTAGGATTAACCACAATCACATTGCCTGCTTTATCAAACCACCAAAAACTCCACAAATATTTCGGTGGATTTGGCAGTTGCTTCGTGACCCACATTTGTGGAACCGACATGCGGCCATAACATCACGCGGCGTTACGCCCGACTTATTTTCTGCATCCCAAATACAAATATGGATTTCAATTTTGCGTATGGAATGATTATAAGGCAGAGACTGCGAAGAAGAGAAAGCACATCAAGTATTGCCGGCTGTTTTGATTGGGCAAATATGCTCCATGTCTACATGTTCTGAAATAGTTTACATGAGAACAGTGGGAATATAAGAAAAAAGACGATGAATCCGTCGCTGCCCGTTAAATTGCATCTGTATTATCATAAGGGTATAAAAGGGGAATTAAAGGAGTAGTTTTAGTGCGTGTCTGCGGGGGAAGCAGTCATCGAACCACCATCAGTTAAAGGAAAGCCGGGTTCGCTGGTACTTGTCGTACTGCCCCCACAGTTGGGGCCCGTGGTTGCAGATGTGACCTTTTGCAGCGTCGGCGCGTCTACCGGCTGAGCGAACAGTGAACTTCCCAGGCGGCTTGACCCTCCGCCATCAGTACTATGAGCACTGCTTAGAGAGGACTGGTCACTGGCAACCAATGAGCAGCTGTGCAAAGAGCTGCTATTCACAGTAGCTCCAGCAGTGCTGGCGACCTCTGGAGGAGGTTGAGGCGCATTGAGAGTGTCGAGGATAGGTTTGTCGGGGAGATCTTTACTATTTGGAGATGCATCATCCTGCTGAGCACTCGTACTGCTTGTATCCATTGGTGCCACCCCAGTATGAATGCCATTTGTCTCGTATTTCTTAACCTCGGTCGACACGGAATCAACCTGCATTTCTCCTGGTTCGGATTCTTTGGACTCTGGCATGGTGCGTGAAGGGTCTTGTGCGAGCATAACAACATGCTGGCCACCAGCATCGATCATGACAATGCGCCTTAAAAAAACGCAAACTTTTCCGAAATTCATTTTAATAGAGGGGGTTAGTCAAGGGTACCCAATCTAACCTACCTAGTAGAGAGATTTTTTCCAACCATTTCTCCGGGCTCAAAAGCATCTTCAGACTCTTCTTCATGGGCCAGCTGCTGGTTGCTTCCCATGCCCCAGGAAAATGCCTTCCCTGTACCGACGTGTAGAAGAATATAAATACAGTCAATTAACAGATTGATGAAATTATGGAAGTAATGCATACTCGTGCCTAGTACCCCTTCCGATGTCGTATTCAACATTGACTGAAACACCTGAACATCTAAAGGAGGGGCAAACCCATGAAACTCGCACTTAAATGTTTCGCCGAAAGGTAATTTAAAAAAATTTATACTGTAGTTGTAAGACGACATACAATACAAAGGGGTCGTTAATGGACTTCCCTCTACTGGATCATTTACGTGAACTAAAACAACAATCAAAAGGCAACAACTACGCAACCAGAAGGCAGCATCTGCACTTGATTAAGAAGGAACATTTCTGCCCTGAATTGGTCAGCGTTTAATTCGCATGGTGTTTACACATATCCAAAAGTGGCCCTATTGGAAGCATTTGGCGCTCATTAACTGGTCCAAGTTGCAACCACGAGTTATACTTAGATACAATCACTGATACGGCCGTCATTCAAATTTCGTACATGCGAGAATGTGGAAATTATAGTGCAAGCCAATCGCACAAAAAATATTGAACTAGACCTTAAGGTTCAAAAAATAACAAGATCTTACAAGAACTGACTTACATCTTGCAGAAAAACGGACTACTTGGAAAAGGATAAACTTTAATGCAGCAACAATTGGGGAAATTGGGTCGACCACACTTCACTGACAGTCATTTGAGCGGTTATACAAAAGTTCTCCCCGAGAGCGCCGATCAAGGTAAGTAGACATAAACAAAGCTCACCATGTTCGTCTATGGCGAAAGAGCAGGCCTCGCCACATGCAACCCAACTGCACTTCCGACCACAAAGAGTTCCCTGGACGAGTTTTGGACTAGAAACTGCAGAGGCATCTATGTCTGAATCAGAGGAGATTCCAAGGCGACCGTAGTCACTTCTACCAACTGCGTAAACAGCTCCTAAAATATCAAGAATACATTAGTTTCTACATACTTTTGAAGTAAATGCTTTAGTTAGTGGGCAGTAGATGTCCATAGTACACTGTAGATGACCTTAAGCAAACACAAACAATAATCAAGGCTACGTACCAGCGCATTCCTGGTAATTCAAACAGTATCATTTTCGTGGTTGCATACTAACAGTTCATTAACGTCTAAAGATGTGGGAAGTTAAATCTTAGCGTAGAGCTGTAAAAAGTAAATTTTAGCACGCTACCCTTCCCGAAATGTGAAGCTTTTGTCGATCGGTCTTCTGTAATGCTTCTTTGACCCTAAGATAGCGTGGACCATTGGACTCTGGAATACGCGGCAATCACAGGCTAGGGGCAGATTAGTGCTCTTAAAGCTAAACGGATTTAATTTAGGTGACTTGGTAATAATCAAACTGTGCTAAATGCGTTTAACTCACCGGCGGCAGTTAACGCTAAAGTATGGTGCATTCCGATGGCAAACTGGGTCCAATCCGTTTCTGGATCAAAACCACATGCCGGAGTAAGCATAAACTGAACCAGAGGCCCCTGCTTCCTAGACAGCATAGATTCGGATAGTTTTTCTAATTCTGTGACGCTTTCCGTGTTCTCAGGAATTGTCTCACCAACCTCCATTTCTTTGTCACGTTCAGGTTTCTGTTTGACGAGAGCAAGTTGGCCGTAGTTATTGAGGCCACAAGCGTATATAACACCAGAAGTCATACGAGCTATTGTTGCAAAACCACCGGCCCAAACATCAACGAAACGCTTCGAACCACGAAGTCGGCATTCACCAGGTTGTAGTAAAAAATCTAAATATAAGGCCAACCGCAAATTACAATAAACACAGTCAAGAAGAGTTTAACTACTTGGTCCACGTGCGTCATTGGCAGACTGTCATCTATGAGATATTTTGGGTCAAGAAAAATGAACTACATTTTGGTTAATACGACTGTTGACTATTAGTCATGAAGATCTACGTTCAAGAGGGTCAAGTTAATAAATTGATTGATGAAGGAGAACCGCTTGAATAGAGTCAATAAGATGTTCAAATAGAGCACTCTAACAGAACAGGTTGAAGTCTATCAAATTGGGAAAGTAGGAGACGAACACTGGAAATGCTGCAGCTCTGCCGAGAGACAAGTATACAGAGGCTTTTCCACGATCATGCCACCCCAATTCTCAGTAAAGAATCCGAAGACCAACGCAAATGACCGCACTAAGTTGCCCAGAATAGCATCAAAACCCCATTGCCAAGACATCGCAAGGATAAGTCAATCTTGTTCCAGTAAGAATAGCACGGTCCACATAAATGGCGAATGTTGAACAATGATAGTATAACCCACTCCTAAAGAAAGGGCACTACGCCCCGAGCTCCATTAATTTTAAGCCTGAATTACCAAGAAACTATATTGAGAAAGGAAATGTATTTAAAATGTACTTATCTTCAGCTACCAATTGTCAGAGTAATGACAGACGTGAAGAGACTGGGGTTGTGAAGCTTGATGTCGCTACGTGTCAAAATTTGGGGTTGTCATTAGTGAGAACAGAAAGTTAATAAAATGATTTTATAATAGGCGAACTGTAGTCTAATTGTACGTTTAACGCTTACATGCGGCAATTCACTTATCGACAAAACCATCTTTTTCCATAAACGACTTCCGGGTAAAGACTACGAACTTTGTTTTCACAGTTTTACGGAACCACAGCTATAATGGCCTCAAAACCACAATAACTCTATATCAATTCATAGTTGCAGAAAAAAGGCTAACTTACCAATACCACTGCGACCGCCATCCTTTGCAAACCTTTCGGCAATTCGTCCCAACTGTCCCTGTTCTCCACAGCCAATGGTGAAAAGACGACCATCGTCTGTGAGGCAGACGAGATGATCCTGTCCCGAGGTAATTTTCACAACTACAGCAGTGAGGCTAGCGAGATGGACAGGAGAACAGCATATCTCACCAGCCTTGGTAAGTCCGATTGCCCCGCTGGCCCCACGGAAAGTTCCCCACAACCACACACGCCCCTGATTATCGAGCGCTGCACTATGACTGTCACCCGCAGAAACCTAAAGAATTATAAATGTACACCTTAATTAGCGAGCCAAAACACGCTGATATTCAAAACGTTGCCCCAAAACATAAAAGATCTAGTCAGTCATTACTGAGGTCTGGCTAAATAATTTAGAACAAAGAAGAACTTCCTAATCCGATCTCATGGTTATATGCGGTGGGTGTAATAAAGACAAAAGGTGAAGAAATAACGACTCACATACCATTTTGATTTTTACGCAATTCTCGGGGAAGTTAACGACACCGGGTCTTGATTCCTCAACAGACTCAGTCTTAGGTTTGCCATCATCATTGTCCGAAGATGAGTCTCCGGAGGGGCGACCGAGAGCACCTTCATCATTGCAACCGAAAGTGAAGACCCGCCCATCCGAGGTGAGGCAGACGGTATGCATGCCGCCGGCTACAACCTGAATAAAATCCTCTGCAGAATCTTGATCTAGACCGGCGCTGGAAAGGCTAGCCGGTGGCATGAGAGCTGGTTTCATGCGCTCCGTGATATCGGGGCCGAGGCCCAATTGGCCAGTATCGCCGGTGCCAAGTGTAAGCACAGTTCCTGAAGAAGCGAATCGACCCGTGTGGCGAGTCGCCAGCTCGGCTGTGCCAACATCCGCAAAAGTATCAACTAAATGTGGAATGGACACAATCAAGTAACTTTCGAATAAGTCGTATTTCGCTAGTGCTTATTTTGCATAAATACAAAACAATATAGTGGTTTATACAATACATGAACTAAGTAGAAACTTCGCTACAGGCGCTGCGATAACCAATGTCGTAAGTCAACAAAACGAGTGTGGGTCTCAGGCCAAATACTAACAACACACAATATACTATTGACAGATATGAAGCACTCAAATCGCTTAGAATCATGGTACACGTCGATTCTAATTTAGCCATCTTTGCAAGTGACATTTGTGTAGACAGAAAATGTTCTTCGGTCGTAAAACTTCCAGAACCAACTCGAATCTGCACTAAGGAGAAAAGAGCAAGGCACGTCTAGAGCTTTAAGAATATATCTGACGCTTTAATGCACCTTGTTCGATTCCAGAAGGACAGGTGTCCAAAGCTGGCCTCGATTGCACGAGAAACAAAAAGTGCTAAAAAGCACAAAACGATTAAATAGGTAGTTTGACCAGATGTCGAAAATCCCTTGAAATTACTTAATCATAGGAAAACGGATTGCAAACATGACGTGTTAGTCCATAGAAGTTGTCAACTAAAAGTGAAGATTTTACGGAAAAATGCGCATTTCATAAAGGTCTGCCTGATTTCAAAACAGTTATAACCACTTGTGTATTCCAAGCGATGAGACATATAAATGCGTCAAATAAAAATGCATAGATCTAAACGGAGAGGAAATTGTGATATCTTGAATATGACTTGGAAATTAAATACAACTGTGGAAAACCACGTGGATAAAAACCAAGCAAGTTCGAGTATTGGGAAAATCTAGAGTGCAGCAGCAAAGAAACCTACCCTTTCGTCGCTTAGAGACATCAGAGACCGGCAAGACGCGCTGACGTTTTCTACTCCTAAGAGCCATATTTCGAACGCATGAACTCAAACACCAAAAGGATGGCAAACAGACTTGACCAATGAAATCAGACCCAAATTGATTTAATTTTAAAAAATCGACTAACTACATTAATTCAAAGTCTGGTTTGTGAAAGAAAACTTGATTCGATTTTATTCAACAAACTCAAGTAGTCGACAAAAATACACAATCACATTGGTCCAAAATCTTCAGACTATTTTGATATATCCTACAAAACTTACTTTACTAGAAGGCAGATCCATAAGCCACTCACACAAAAAATATTAATCAGAATGTCGCATACCATACTACTGGTTCTTTTTCAACGTGATGCTGAAATGCCTGCATAGTACCCCATATTTTATCTTTAACTTTGCGAAACTTACCACTTAGAGCACAAAAATAGGTAAATAACAACAATTTGGTCACTAATCAACTTAGTAATGTGAAAAACAAAAATAAAACACAAAGTATTTTCATTCAAATTGAAAAAATAAACAGCGCTTTTCATTTTATTTTTGGCCAAAGAGGATTTCCAAAATTACTCAGTAGGGGGCCCTAGCCCGTCTTTACTGAAGGGATAGGTTGCCAGGGGTCTGCCCCTCATACACTACAATATTATTAGAACTGAATAGTGGACTCGAGGGTTGACCTGCAGCTTTTGTTAGCTAAGAGCGCAGTCGAACTTAATTAACTGCATGATACATTGTACCAGCAGTGTATTACAATGGACGGATTGCAAACACAAATTGACTAGAGGTTTCTTTGAAAATTATGGCTGATGGATTTGTCACTTTGAATTAATTAAGATCACCAAAAAAACATCATATGCATTGACAGAGTAAAGAAGTTATCTACATCCAAATAATTTTAAGGACTAGAACGCCTGTGCGAATTGATTGGAAGTAACAAAATTAAAGCACAAGAAACCATGACAGAAATTAAATATGCATATTTTTTGCATTATAATCACTTTTAGCGGGTGTAAATGTTTTAATGTCAAGATTAGAATTCTAATAAGGCATATTTCACTGCAGAGACGATAAAAGTAGTGCAGTCCACGACAAAATGATTTCGATAATATCCATGTATATGTTAACATCGGAAGGAAGTACTAAAAGGCAATTTTGTTAACTCCAACAGAAGTATATAAATTTAAATGGAAGGTAAGTTACGGTGACGTTGTTAACGAATGTGCTGAATATTTTTACTTTAGAGGATATAGGCTGCATTTGTAGTTGTGTTGTGTTTACACCAACCAAATCAACATTGATAAAATTAAAATTGTATGATAAATTTAAAACTTTGGTACATGTAAACTTAATTTTTCACATAGTTTACAGCAAGTAGGAACAGGTCGCAATGCCCTAACTGAACATTAGTGAAATTGTTTAATTTTACCTATACGTGCCGCGAATTTTTAGCTTTCATTTAAGTGTGTCTCTGCTGTTATTTGTTTGGATGGTGCGCATTTCATATATTTAGTGCTGGTTTCTTAATTTATGCGTATAGTTTTGGGGATTATAAAAACCCATTAAAATAAACCTTTTTGCAGTTTTTTTAAATTTTGAACTAATCAAATGTAGTTGCGCTGTATTGCCAGAATGAACTCTCATCATTTCACTTTCATTTATTGGTCGAATCAGCATGTATCTGTACCCTCCTAAAATAGCCACAAAACAAAATATGTTTAGGGTGGCTTTTTTCGTAATCTCTCTGAACATGCTCATTATGTCTCCATTCCTCCTTTTGGTTATGAAGTTATTAAATGACTAACCTCCTTAAGGACACCGCTTTCAGTTCTAATATGTAATCGAAACTTGGTACTTTATAATTACTAATATGCAGAAATGTGTGAATCTCTCGAAAAGGGCTTCTTTTTCATTAGGGTGCTGAGTTCAGATTTTTGACCAATAATGAACTCATTATAAATGCTCACTGGGATATCATTTTTTACACCTTGAATGGGCATCTAGTTTTAATCAGGATTACTTTCAGTTACTATGATCATATTCTGTTTGTGACTTTTTTCCTCTACTTACTGATGCTCTAATTCCGCACTTCTGACATAACCAATGCCTTCATTGACTTGGAAACCCCAAGAATCCAACTTTTTGTTAAACAAGCTTTTTTACTCCCGTTAGTATGCTGTTCACGAATCCAATGCATGTAATCTACCATATGTAGTAATATTCGACGTTGATTCGAAGGCACGTACACCGCATTTACTACTGCCTTCTTTGGTTGTGGTGTTTTGTGGTTTTCATTAATTGTAGCATCAGGAATCATGGCAGGTAATAGATTTTGTAGGCTCTAGTAGGTAATAGCCGTACTGTACTTCCTCTTGTTTCAAAAATGTAAATCTCATGAGATCAGGAATAGTATTTCTGCATGAAAACGTGACCCTAAATTTTTCCATTCCACTTATAGGCCTCGTATGAAGAAGCCTGCCACAAATGGTACTCCGTTAACTTTACAGCTCATAGCGAGACGCTTAGTGGGACTCTATTCCTTCTGACCCATGTAAGACCACATCGTTTTGGCTTTATGTATTTTTTTAGAATTCAGAAGGTACGATGATTCAGTGGATCGCAGACAGCGGACTTGTGTCTGGCGACTATACTTCGCCAAAAATTCCCCTGTCAAACATCTACCAGGTTGAGCGCCGGCGCTTGGCCATTAGTCGTTACACCTGTATCTTCATCCGAACGCGTCCAGGTGATGCCTACGGCCCCTTTGAGTTTGCCAAAGGTGGTTCACGTGATTTTATCGAAAAACTTCGAAAATACATTGATCTTCAAGAGTGAGTCAGTTTGGAAGTCTTTATTTCATTACCTACAGGTTCTGTAGTTGTTTTTTTGATAGATAGTAAATCTTTGTTCTCTCCGTCCTGTATCACTTTCACGTTTATTAATTTGTGAAGAATCGAATGAACCCCCTGTTGCTCTAATTTAACTCAATTTCTATCGTGTATGATTTCAGGTCATATGTTCTACATTTTCAAGTTCGTATAATCGATTAATGTCTAGGCTATCTGTGTCGCTATGGCTGAATTGTTTGCTGCTAACATTCCTGAATATCGACTATTGAGCCATTTATTTTTTGTATTACAGATTATCATCAAATCCTGGTGTGTACAAGGTTATTCACAAAACAAATACTTATCAGTTACCCACATCAGTGTACGTTTTCACATTTTTGGCCATTTTTAATTTACATCTTGCTCCCTATTCATCGATAGACTCGTATTTTAGCGTGAAAGGCCCAGCATGTTGCGTTGTCTTTGTAAATTTTCTTGTTAAGTAACCCACGTTGACATTCGCATGTCTTTCCTCATATTTGTTTTTTCACGGACTGGTCATGATCCCTCATTACGACGTCTAATCCATTTTAACGAGGGCTTGCACCGATAACATAGGGTCGCATTGCTTACACGTTTGAATGCGATTCATGTATCATTTCACCCTTACGACTGAGTCACTGTTTCATTAGTTGCTTCTGTCTGTATTGTTGATTAGTAGGTAATTAAACATAGCTCATATTTTCACCCCATAGCTTGTCGTATAGAAGCTAGAGAAGTTCGTCGACGAGGTCGTTGGAGTGCTAGCATATGTTGCTCTTTGCCACAATTCGTGTTCCAGATGCAAACCACAATACACATGGCCTTTGATTTAAACCCCAACTTTTCGTGGTACATTGCTGAGCTCCATTCTAATGTCGGGTTTGTTGATCTACTAAATGCGTGTCAAGTAAACCATCTACAACTTTGTTCCAAATCCGGATCTTTCAGCTACTCTAGTTCTCCAATGAACATGATCCAGGGTGTGGGCACGAAGCTGCTGAACGTTTTCGATAGCCTCCGGCTTGGTGCCGACTCGGCTCTGAGTGGGACGGGCGGTTTCACACCAAGCGCTGCCTTTCGAGCCGATGATCGATGCCGTCATTCACCTGGGGCCGACGGTTTCCTCGATCCCGATCTTGCCGCGCAAAAGACGATGATGGACAAAATTTATGCTGATAGGCTTCACCTTATTGATTCTCTCACATCGACAACGGCTCCCGACGATGCCGATTACCAAATTATCTCTCACACTCCAATTGTGAGTGACCTTTTTCGGAAACAAAGCAAACCTAACTTGTAGAACGCCAAAACCAACGGATGCAACTGTTTTTTCTTATACCTATAAGATGTCAGCAACTACTTCTTTACAAAAAGTAACTTTTTAGTTCGAAGTATTAAGGAGCCTCGTTCTACCAAAACCGTTTTGAGTGAAATGTACTCAAACTTTGGATCGTACTAAACGTTCTCAATCGATGACTTTAAACTGCCTTTTTGGTTCCTTTATGCGTCCTTATTTCCAAGCATAGATTTTCCTAAGTGTATCAATTTGTGTCAAAATTTACATATGCCAATATGGGGTGTCAAATGTTTGTCATCAAGGAGCAAGTTCAATTACTACTGGTTTTGTCGTTTTATCGGAATCACCACACATGTTCACTCGTACCGCTAGCATGCTTTTAAGGTCAGGGCTCTTACTGGGTTTCTCGTTCATCAAGCCCCTGTCAATTGCCATCCCCGACCTAATTCCTGTACGAAGAAAGCCTCCTCTTACTATGGAGGAATGGCAGCGTCACTTAGACCGTGACGGCCGTGTCACCGTGGTGGACAAGCTACAGGCCTCCATCTACTATGGCGTGAGTCTTATTCTTTTGTTGATGCACACGCGCAAGAAAAAATCCGGTCTGTTTTTCGGGCACTGGCATTCAGGGCTCAGTTCTTTTTGCTAATGCGGAAGTTCAACTTAGCACTTTCAAGTTATCGATTCTTGAAAGTGCTCGTTACTTCTATAGTATAAAGTCCTATAAATTTGAGTTCACTAAGACGTTATTTCGGTGTTTGGAGTTTTAATCGTTGACTGTACCTGTCCTCCGCAATGCTTGCCAGCCGGTGTGTTCATTAGTGACAGCAAATGAACACATGCGTGGTGGTTACAAATTTATTTCCACTGATGTTTCCTATGTGTCCTTTCATGTGCATTCACTATATCCACTGATGATCGCTGCATGTATGTATTGATCTCTAGGCGTCAGAAGCTACTTGCTTCACAGGTGTGCGGGCCCTCTTTCACACCTCCTCTTTCCTTCATCTATTTGGTTTCGTGAGCAGTTTATTCTCTAGATATTTGCGGCATACGTTTTAACTTTATTACGCCAGATATTCTCATTCACCTATTTTTCAGCGTCTTGATTTCCTAAATGGTCCATTCCTCAACAAACCTTTAAACTTTAGATTTTTCTCAAAAGCTAAGGTTTTTCTTATTCGCCGTACAAAACGCAGTAAAGTGAATTGCTTCGGTTACCATTTCATTCGTTTTGGACTTTATTTGGTCAAGTGTGGATTCGCTAAGTAGTCCAGCCTATTTGCTTTTTGAGCGATTTCTGAACTTTTGCGTTGCTACAAATCTGTTGTAGATTCATTGCATGTCAAATCTTCCTCCAAATTTTATAGCAAGGGCTTCACTTAAAGGGCTATTTCTTATGTGTTTTTACCAAATGCCTATTCAAGTTTATTGTCACGGTTTTAGTGATTAGTCCTATCTTTACACATTGGGTGACTTGGTACAGAGTCACTTTTTCCCAATTGAAAAAAATTCCTGAAATCGCTTTTATTACTTGGTAACGAGCAAAGTAAAAGAGTATTGAAAATGTCAGGTAGTGGTGAAACGGTGAAATGAAATGAATGGTCACCGTGATCAAGGTGGCCCAGGTGTAATTGCTACCAAAACTGGTCTGCCTACTTATATGTGTACCTGTGTTCGCGGTACATAATTTTCTTGTCTGTACGTTAACATGTTATTTCTTATAGGGAATTGACCCTAGCCTAAGACCTGTTGCATGGAAGTACCTCTTTGGCTACTTAAAATGGGATTTCACAGCAGAAGAAAACGCGAATAGAATTGAAGAAAAACAGTATGTTGCTTTGTTCTCCTATTCCACGTCACACGCTGCCCCATTTTATTGTCTGTTTGTCATTTGCCATCTGCCGCATTGACCCTTTCGCCTGCTTTCACGATTTGGCGGTGTTCGTTCTCAGAGGCGTTTTTAGGTTGTGCGCCTTTTGTACTTCTTCCATTGTAAATAGATTTCGGCCTCAAATGACCACCGCCTCAAGCAGACTGTATTTTACCGTAATTTACCCACCTAAATTTCAACCAGACTAAATTGATTTAATATCTCGATTTTTTTCTGCATTTTAAGGGGCTTTTTAGTTAAAAAAAATTGTGTTTAAAGTGCGGACATGTCGTTATTAGTAGAGAAATCTGGTAATCACGCTTTGTTCTTTGCACGATAACTAGGATTTAGATTGCTCCCCACATATGTACAACGACACGTACTGTACATTCACTGCGGGCTTGGTCACGTGTTTGGGGAAATAATGAGGTGGTTGCTCATTTCAATTCTTACTACAGAACAAGGCTCATTTGAGCTCTGTGGGCCCTCTGGCTGCTTGCTTGCGTTAGCACTAAATCAGAATTTAGTAACTTATGCCTGTGTCGCACTTTCATCGCCGGCTAATTTGTTGCCCTTTACGCCCACGCTAAACTCATAAGTCACGTAACGCTATTCTATCAAGTTAAATAGTGGGCGCGTTACAACAAATTCTCATGAGCCCGTGTATGAATAGATATTGAGGCATCTCATGTCCACAGAGAAAACTTTATGGTGAAGTGAGTAGACGTTCGCCTCATCCAACAGGTTTGCTGGATTCAACACGAACCCATTGTTATCTCTTCTTGGCGCTTAATGAAATCGTAAATGAAATATTTGCAAAATGCTAATTTTGTAGAGCAACTGGTTTAAAAGTTGTTCACCCAAAACCTCCAGGGTCTAACACTAAGGGAATCTACAGGGTGTTTTACAATGGTCGCAAAGTTGTAGATGCCGATACCGTGTAGCTTTTGAACTGAAAATCTCATTGTCACGCTTTTTTGATGGTTATACCCAAAACTACACTTGATCAGTATAACAAATAGCGCCACCTCAAAGTGTGGCAGCTCTTCCTAACTGCAGATTTATCACGTGATCTTTTTCATCTCCGAAACCTGTTAATATGTTTTTCAGTCGCCACTACCACATCATGAAGGCATTTTGGAAATCTATGTCCCTCAAGCAAATGAAGAATTTTCGGGTCTTCCGGGAACGCAAAAGCATCATAGGTTCGTTATACCTTGAACGAATAACTGAGCACTTGTCCTTATGTGACAGCGCGATTTTCCCCCTTCGAATAGTTTTAGGAATACTTCAAGCTTTTTTTAATTACAAAACCACTGTTCTCCGATGCCCTTCAAATAAAAATGCACATAATTAACTTTCTCCGTCTAATTTCCAAAAAGCAAATTGTGTAACGTCCCCAAAATTCACATCTGCGATTCCCGCAACAATTTTGGATTCCCATGGTCTACTTTATTCATTTGGTAGATTTGATTTGAGCAAAGTTTCGATGCTTGGTTATAGTCGAGTTACAATTCTATCAGCAAAAAATGTCACAATACTCCTGTTCAGTGTCGCGTCGAATTTTGTTAAAGTCCCTCCAAACACTTATTTTGAGATATATAACGTGGAAAATTGATTCAATCTGCGATTGTATGTTACCAAACCTTCTTTTATTTGTTAAGTATGATTTAGAATGCATTGCAGTGTCATATTGTGCAACTACTGTTTTACTTTTGGTCTTCAGAAAAAGACACTTATAGAACGGATAGACAAACCGCATTCTTTAAGGACAATTCATCTGGTGCTCTAACTCGCCTCTATAACATACTCATGACTTACACATTCTACAACCTTGACCTAGGTAAGTGCACAAATAATAAATCGATCATTCGAATCTGGAAATCTTTCACAAATTCCATTAAAAAAATGTTGTTTTTATTTCGTTCAATTTCGTTGCCCACATTATTGACTGCATCCATGATCAGAGAGTTGGTATTTCGCAAATCATAGAATTTTAATGGTTATAATGTCGTGGTGGTTGTAGTGAGTTTTTTTACTGTGACCATCAATTGCATGCACCGAGATTAGTTATCTGTGGCCGATTGAATAGTTATTCAGACATGTCCCAGAGGTGAATGTGAGTCAGCTTAAAAGACACCGGAATCGCTTGCATTCGGAGTGGTGTTAGTGAAGACGTCAAGCGTGCCCTTCTAACAACTCAACCCACGTTTTGTTGACCATTGGCGCATCCCACCTACGCTGTTGACCTTCCACAGTAAATCTGACTTTATACTTTCTCACAAGGAAATTGCAACTCTGTAGGTGTGAAGCCTCTCCAAGCCTCGTCTGTATTGTTGATCGTGCCTCATCTCACAATTATTGCCTTTACATCCATGTGTATTATGGTGAATACTCGTATTTACTTCTAGTTACTCATGGTTACTTCTAGTCAGGTCTATTCATCGAATATAGCAGGACTATTAACTATCGCTCGTAATGGCGATCCTTATGCTTGTCACGGTAGCACTACCGAATTTATGCCACTGGGCTTGTGAATTTGACAAGTAAATAGATTCGTGTAGGTGAAATTGTCTAAGCAGCACATTTGCGTTCCCTGATGCATTTAAATTTCGTCGGCCAGGCAATTTGTAGACATTTTACGGCTGTAGGGCAGTTAAACGTGAGCCATTCAGCGGTTATTTGCTTTGTAGGTTATTTTCAAGGAATGAATGATCTATTGGCAGTCATCTTAACAGTCATGGACAGTGAGGAGGACGCCTTCTGGTGCTTTGCTGGCCTTCTAGAGCGCATTGTAGGTTCTCGCTTCACCCCCTTAGCTGGAAACAGGAGGTCACCTGATAATCACATTTACCTTGAATTTCGTTTGTACTTATAGCAAATATGCACAATGCATTGGAGCAAATGTGAAATATTACCAGTCCTGGTTAAGCAAACCTTGTTAACTTCCTGTAGCAGTTATGATTTCGGTATTGTTCGATTCTTTCCTTGTTTCCTTTTGATGTCCAAATAACGGGCAAAACGTTGGTTTAATAATTCTGTCAAAAGGGCGTCTTGAACTACTTCGTAAGAACCGTATTCGCGTTTTTTTCGCTCATTTTCTGGATAACTGATTACTTTATCCACGGTAGTCTG
>UXSR01000554.1:0-27025 GCA_900604375.1 Mesocestoides corti
GTACTTGCCGCGTCTTCTAATGAGTGAATCATGATATCGTCTGCGGAAGGAAGGTCCGGAAACCAAAGCCGGGCAGATTCCATTAGCGAATCGTTCACTCTTCTTGTAGTAAATGGGGTGTTTAGTTGGGGTCAAATTGTAGACTCACATGACCGAGTGCCTTAAAACTGACAATCTAATGATATGATAATAGCATGTGGGTTCAGGCACAATACTTTTAACGTTTTTCAATTATTGAGATTTTAGAAACTATCTTAGAGCGCTGCCAATGTTTATGCAACAGAGTTGAGGACATATGCAGCAATACGGTGCGCAGAATTTGGGACTGATTGCCACGAGGTTTTCTGAAGACTACATAAATACATCAATATTATTTCAGATGTCAGACCTCAACGGTTGCTCCTGGATACCGAAACAGTTGTAATGCGTACCAATACAAGTTAGCTTACCAAAGAGAAAAAAACGCGACAAAGTAGTCAAATGGGGTTTATGAGGCAGAGAAATGAATGCTAATTTTTGATTTGAGACGATGAATAGAGAAAATGAGCAAACAGATGGCGACGTGTAATAAAGGGCACTCCTACTCTTACTTGAGATGCACCCAAAAGAGCGTCACTAAGCCGAAAAACGAACCTAACGTACACACAATTAGTAATCCTCGACACAATATTAGCCCAAAAGGGCACCATATTTGACTACTGAATGCAGCACATTTTGTGGATTTAATGGCTTAACACTGAAAGCTCTACTAAAAGTATCGCGCAAATCGAAGTAAAGGAGCGCATTACGGTACAATTTCTTTGCATTAATGAGTGGAGAACCAAAACATGGTGGGATTGACATTAGTTAACGAGTGACTTCATGTTCCACTTACCACCAATTTTTGCATTGAAGGCGACACCAACGATACAAACTGAATTGTTTCCTACTGCAGCAACCTGACCTGCGCATCTCGTTCCATGTCTAAAATATATAATAACATTGGCTTGCTCACAGAGATGGTTTGAACTAACCTTGGAACGGCTCAGGATATCTCTAACTTGAGTAAATTAACAAAAATAGAATCAACATCACATTCTGCCTGCATATTACAATTAAAACAGAAGCAGTTAGTTAAACTATGGAAGAGATTGCAGTATGACCAAAATGTTGACTATCAAGAGGTTCGTTTACATGAACCTGAAACCTGGGTGACCGAATCGCGAGGTGTCATGGAAACAAATTTAAAAGCTGATGGTACATGAAAGCCTAATGAAATTAGATTTGTGACCGGCTGCAGGAAAGGGAGTGATGTTGGTACGTAAATCTGGGAGCTAATGATTTCGGGGCCTTTACGCTAGCAGACCTCCACATTGACTAAGCAGACGTTCAAATAAAATATCTGGTTAAGTAGTTTAAAACCCAATTCTTATGGTTATTTACTATGACGGCCATCTGCAATTTACTAAAAAAACATTTGACTACAGGAAGATCGCTCAACTAACTGAGTCTGCCAAATAGCCAATGAAGGTGGCAGTTTCCTCCAGAATGTCTTTAGGATGTAGTGTCATCTCAATTCGAACAATTTTCAACAAACACAATCGAAAAGCTAATACTTTATTTCTTGTTCACAATTTTAAACTCGCCTAGACTTCAATGGCATCAGTAGAATAGTGCGTAACAAATGATTGGCGAAACAGTGGAAAATATTTGGGTTTAGACAAGCAGAAATGTCTTTAAATTTCAAGAGAGGGCAATTTTGGAACCACCAGTTACTTTTAGTAATAACAACTGACGTCAGCAGTTTTATTCTATAGAAAAGTGCTAAACACTGAAAAGGAAATTCAATGAGCAACCGTATAACTTCAGACAGCAAAACCGTATGTTTTCATTTCATCTTTTTTTGTGATTAGGCTAGGGATCAATGTAGGTATGCCTACCAGATAGCCCAGTAACCTAAGCAGCATGAAATATTTGCTCTTGAGCACCTAAATATCCCGAATAAGTTAGCATGACAGGTGATGCTTGCGTTAAACAGGATTAAAGAATGCCAATTTAACGACTTCTCGTTTAAGGAACAGGCCTTTAAAGGTGAGATACACTGTTGTTGCCACTATCATCCAGTGGATGTGCTTGCTGTTTATGTGCTCGAGTAAACAAATTGTTGTTAAGCAAACAATTGACCAACCGTGAATAGCTAAAGTCCCTGAGTAAATGAAACGCAAAATACCTACCACGAAGTGCAACATCGTGCATAACATTAATGGACTTCTATGAGACGCCCAAACGAACCAATTTACAGGTAAGGAGATATCTTGAACTGAGATGTTCGTAAAACTGGATAGAAACCCAAGAAAATCAATTCAAACTGTACCTGCTTGTTCAAACCATTAGTCTGGGCACGGTAGATACCCGTTAATGATTTACAGAACAACTGTTCCATGAGATGTTTGGAGTCGGTATATGATAATCGAAAAAAAGTGATTCTGGAAGGTTTGTGAGATAAGCTACTACAAACACAATTATTGCTACCTTAAGAGCAAATCACAAGAAGCCAATAAATGAGGGATCTGGAAATACTTAGACGACAATAATCACAATCGTTCGAGCGAACTCGGGTTTCATATCTTCAAAATACGTGGAAGATAGGCTAATCAAAGGAAGCCATTTGTTGCCTTGGGAACTGAAACGGGGATGCGATGAAACGCAAATGTATCATGATTATTCACATGAGCAAGTTGACCTAGGTCAGGAGCCAGTGAGGTGCAGTGGCGCACACATGATTCAACCCTCATTTACACGTTAAATTGCTCAAGCAATATTTTCGATTAATTAGGGAGGGCATTGCTTGAATTTATAAAACGGTTAGGAAAGAAGGAGATATGATACTTCAATAAGTATGTAGAATAAGCATTGAGACATAAAAAGTCAAGTTTTTCTTATTAAAAATATTTTTTAAGAGTAGATGGAAGTGATCAATAAATAAACCGAACCCTAACAAACAATCTATGGGTAAACTATATTTTTAGCCACTTTTGAATGCGAGAAAAGCCAATAATATATTGAGAATGAGGACAAAGGGAATTTTGCTCATTGAGATATTTGGCCGGTGGTTATGATACCGTCATTTGCACAAACGCAATAAAGGCTTTAACCTCACAATGGCAATATCGAATGTGAGGTCCTGGGTCGGTTCTGTAGCAGCGCAGGTTTGGCGTGGACTATTACCGGAAATTTTATTACCGTCTAAGGTTGCTACTTGAAGCCCAACTTTGGATGAATAATTGGCGAAACAAGTTAGCGTCGCCTCAAAGCAGACGTCCGCGTGGTGATACAATAGTCGGCTTCACGAATCCCCGAATTATGCTGGTCAGCAACCAGACGTCACTAGGGTGTTGGCGAATTAGCGTTCTTGGGTCATTAACATTCCATCATGGCAATCAGAAGAATACCATGAACAAAAATGCCATTTTCAACGCAATTTGTAAATTATATTAAGTAATGACCAAAAACAATGCACAAAGCTAAATTTTCTACTCACTTATTGTCAGGATTTGTAGTATTTGGCATCGGATCCCGGTCACCATTGTTAACATCCCAACTAGCTTGTTCAGCCTAGAAATAGCGATACAAATGTCAGATTTCCAATGGAGCTCAGAATTACACGATAAGGGGACAACTGAAAATAACCCACTCACAACAGTCATGTAGTAAGGCACTGCTTATTTATCAAGACATTTTTAGTCAATAATGCGAAGTCCCAAGCAATTTTAGTAGGTTGAATGAACCATGAATAAATAATGGAATCAACATAGGTTGGGGATCATGGTTGGTGAGCAGTTCTCAGTTTCCAAGGAGACCAATCAAATGAAAAGTCATGAAAACAAATTGAACTGTAGGAACTCATGAAACTTCGAAAAGAACTTACATTTATTAAGGTCTATTTACAGATGTTTTTCAATAAACCAAGATAATTCATAAAAACAACTTGAATAGATTAATTATTTAAGAAAGTACACATATAGGTATTTGTGTCGATTCAGTGAAAAAATCATAAATGCCACAAATTCTACCAAGCTGAAAAACTAATTACATAATTTGCTGAAAGGTCGGGATGGGAATGATCCAGGCCATCATCCATTATGGTTACAACAACGCCTTTGCCCGAGTACCCCAGTTGCCATGCCTCTTGCACATTCAAGTCAACTTCCGAATGATCCTTCTTAGATGCCCGGATCTAAAATAGATAAAATCCGCCCACACATCGCCGATGAGCAAAGTTAGTTCAAGTGTACTTCTGGAAATCAAATAGCAGGGACCTTAGTGAGGTAATCATTTGATATTGAAATCGAACCCCAGGAAGGCCTCGCAACAACAGGTAAATCAATAGACATATTTAAGCAGGATCCATTTGTAACACTAGATATTCAGTAAGGGGTGAACAAGATTCAGTGGGCCGCTGGTCAATAATGTTGCGTTCCTGCACACACATTTAGTTAAGAGGACAAAATTGTAGATTATAATTAGATTAACGGGCTTACCAAGTACCACATATCCGGATATTTGAGGTCGTTCCAGAATAAAATGTCCCGCTTTGTTCGAATTAGCTGCCTCTGCTGTTCAATATGTATTACCTCCGCACTTCTTCGAATACGGGATAAGTGCTTGGAAACGTTTTTGAAGGACTTTTCCGGCAGTTCGGCTAGAAAGGCATACTCAAAACCGTGAAGCTAGAGGATATACAAAGGTTGTTACACAATACCTTCCGAATGAACCTAAAGCCCATTGATTCGATTACGCTCTTTGCATTTTCAGTTACAGCAAGATCGATCACAAATTCATTCACAAGCGGCAAATCTTCAGCAAAACACTTAAGAAGACGCAAGATCGTGAGAATAAACGCCCAACATGTCCTCATTTCAAAATCAACAGTCTGAAATAAAAACACATGTAGCAATTGCACCTCAAACTTAGTTATTGGAATGTGCATTAAACAAATCATCAAATTAAGTCAATAGGTTACGAAAAATGCTTTTATACGACTTACTACACCATTTCAACCAACCAAAAAGCTTTAGAACGACTTTCCAATGAACGCATTCCTAGTTGAGTGCTCACATAGACCAAAAGATTAGTGATAAAATTTTGTGAATCAAATTGCGCAGATTAAATCGTGGATTAGATCTCTATTAAAATGTAAGCAGCTTCGCTTAACCGCAGGTGGGTATCGAATACATTAATCTACAAACTTGTGACATTCCGGACGTTACTGGTTTTCAATTCTGGATCGTACAAATTAAAGTGCAATATAATATGTAAATTGAAAACAAACTAGTTGTGCTTACAGAGCATTCCCTAACCATTGCAAAAAAGGAAAATTTACATCTAATGCAAAAATATATCGTAAGTAGGCAACAGTAGGATGGCAAATTGTTCTACGATATCGTAAGAATATTTTAGGCCAAAATATTTCTGAACACTAAGGTAGCGTAAATGACATTCAGCCAATCCCGGCAACTATTTGGAATAATGCCAGGCGAATACTATCAGTATATTAATAGCTACCTACGGAAACCCCTCTCGCAAGCCCGCATCAGACAAAGCAATGACAGTAAAGTATGGTTTCAAAACGCGCACGTGCACTTATAAAGGTCGCACAAGAATACAAACATAAAATAATTAAGCTTTCACTAATTGCCATACAAAAATACTGCGTGAATCATAAAGACACTATTTATGTTAGTATTAAAGCTACTAACTTAAAAATTGAATGTAATTTATATTTAAGCTATGCTGAATTGAACAAGGCTTCACCTTTATGCGAATTCCAAAGTGATTTACGTTTGGAAAGGTGTATATAAATGGCCAAATTTTGCAACTTTTCATAATGTATAAAAGCGGTTTAATTTCCAAAACGTGTATATCATCATGTCTTTGAGAGCAGATTGGCTTCTAGCCTTGATAAAACTGTCACTAAATACGTTGACATATTACAGGTATAAAAATTAGTCTGAAGTCTGGCTATGCAAAAAAGAGGCAGCCTTGCAAACCGTTTAATGATCAATCGCAAAAACGTTTGCCTATGAGTAATTTTAGAGTATGTCTTGATTTATTGGTTGTTCATCCCCATTCTCATAACTTAACTATACAAACTCCCGTAATGTGCAGCTTAAAGATGCTTTCAAATCAGCGTCCTCGTCATTCTGCACACATTCTTCATAATACATCAAAATCATTGCTTAAAAAATTCTAGCCATAATCTGTTATCCAAGAATGCTTGGGACCAAGACGAATGCACAAACTTCAATGCTACGTTTCAAGTATGTAAGACGTCACATAACAGTTTTAATCGTCCCTGTGGCTTTCTGCATTTCCTTAGGTAACCTACTGGATTTTCAAGAAATGATTTACAAATACTGATCGAATAATTAGCAGGTAATTAATTTTTGCTCAAATTAGGATGCATATTATGCGCAGAAATTTCAAAAATTTGTCTAAACGTCGAGTGATTTTGACTTAAGATGACTTTGACTTTTTGCACACTATTTTTGAAATAGTGCTGTCTAAGATATTTTAAAGTTTCTTTTCCGAAATGATGTTGTTAAATAAATATCAACGTTTACAACAAGTTGAAAGGCAAAACATTATATATAATGAAATCCTAAGTGGTCTTTCAAAAGCCAAGTAGTCATGATTGACTATCAGACAATCAATGCAAATAAGAAATGTCACAACCTCTTATTTCTTATACTTACAAATGCTTTGTGACAGCACAAAAAGTGTTTAGGCATAGACAGTACTTGCACATCAATTTTCGTCGAAGTTGCGGTAAGTGTGGAGAGCACGGACCGAAGCATACTGAGAGAATAGAGAACGTTTCCACAACAAAAGTCAAAAATATGCAATAAGGTAAGCGATTGAAAAAATTAAAATTAAGGTGAGTTCTAACTGAACAGATCTCAGTGTATCAGAAGGCGTATCTATCATAGCATAATTCATATTACGATAATTTTTCCTCGTATTTCAGCAAGCGATTTATTAAATATCTTATGTCATGGAACCCAGATATTAAACTAATTAAAACTTACCATATGTCTTATTATATGTTATTTCGGTTATTTAACATTTCAATTTAAAATGAATTGGCAGTAGTGCTTCAAGTCCGCCTCTATCCTTTTAATTAAAATATTTTTTCAGCTAAATATTTTCTGAAAAGTTTAAATGTACAGTATTTTTAGCTTATTCGCATATAGCATTACCAATTAATCGCTCAAGTTCTTAGATAAGCGAATTATATATATAAATGCAGCCTTACACTAAATAATAAGTATGTGATATGAATTTATCTTTAATGATGACGGTAAGCTTGAACTTACTTTAATTAGCTAGGTACACATTAATTTAATATTTAACAAATCCTAATTTTTTAAAATATTTTTTTGCATAATATCCTTTTCTGTGTTTATCTGGGCTTCTTAAAGGTCGAGACTAATTATCAAGGTTGCCGTCTTGTTTCACCGCTGTTGATGGTAGGAAGTGGTTGTAACTTCGGATTGTTGTACAAAGAACATTGCTGCACAATCTGCTTAATTTCCATTAAAGCACTTTTTGCGTGTGCCACATTGGTTAACACGCTTAGTCACTAATTCTTTGCATAGAAATCAATTTAAGTTCAATGCAATACCTAGACAGCATCCGTTTCAACTCAGAAGTGCTGACGGTTTCAGCTTTTCATTAATATCGAAGTTATCCAGTTAAGAACTTGCGATACTGTTTTTACTGCCTATGTGTCACTAGTGCTTTTCCCTAACTTTGAAAAACTTGATTTCAACTGCGCTATGAACTTTTGGTTGTATCCGTTTCCGGATTTCCTTTATTTAATTTTGGTTTCTATCAGAGCAGTTCTCTCAGGCGCAATCACAACGTTTTGACGCGATTGAGTTTTATTAAAACAGTTAGAGCTTAAGCTTTATATTAATTTAATACTATCTATATCTGCCAACTATTATTCACTGGCAAATATCATGTCGTTGCCAAATTCCAGGCTTTAAGGATATTATCGTTTTCTTCTAAATTATAGCTGTAGAACACTGTGGTAGTATAAAGACTTCGTTATTTTACAAGAATGGCCTGGTTTTGTGTAACGCTTGGAAATATTCCATTCTCCGTTTTGTGGAAAAAATTCATGTTGTATCTGTGCTATGCTTTAGCAGGCATTCTACTACTTAATGCACTTTCTAACATCTTTTTAATGTCCTGTCCGTACAAGCGCAGTAAATGGCAGTTACCAGTCAGTTTTTTCTGGTTTTTGAGCATTTACTATGAACTCTTAAATTTGACCTCAACGAAGCCCATTCACTCATTTTATCATTTTTTAGTCGCCAAAAGCCACATTTTATCCAGACAGTTTTCTGTCGCCTCAGGCTCAAAATCTCTTCCTCGCTTGTAATTGTGACTTTCCGCTCTCCCCCGAAAATAAAAACTGTCCTTGTGTCACATCCGATGGATTTCTAGTTATGGATGCAGTGGGTTGTCACCTGTGTGATTACGTCGCAAAGGGTGATTACTTTTCAGCAGTTCGATCTATCTCACATACCATGCATCTCTGCTCCCATAATTTCAATGTTGAAGCTTTTAAAGTCAATGAGCACAGTTTAAACTGGCTGACTATGCCTTCGCATTTCGCAAATTTACGGAATCTTGCATTGAAACAAAACTCAGTCGACCGCCTCCTTTCCATGCTGCAACTAATATCTATGTTGGATTTCTCGCTTTCCCGCCTTCTTGTGGACGAACGGGGCCGATCCCCAAATCATTTTACTGCTGTCATAGAAGATCCTCGCTTGGCCACGTTCCTCACTCCACCTACGCTTTCAGTTCTTAAACTTTTATTTGGACCTCCAACGTCTCTAAATCTTCGGAACCTCTTTTGGCATGGATTTGTATCCCCTAGTGACTGTGAGAACGTGTTTCCAAAATGCATTCCTTATTTTCTATTTGCTTTGGTGATAGCTATAGACGAACAGCTGGTCAATTCAATTGATAGGCCGGTAAATTTTCAGTCAAGGCTTTCCGAATGTTACGAAATATTTTCAAGGGAGCTGGTTGTGAGTGAGTCCCCCACGCCCATGCCCACAGAACCAGAGCACACAAACCTTGGTTTTTTGAGTCCATTCAATGAGCTATTTTCTGCCCGTCGGTACTTTGATTCACTGTGTCTCGGAGTGCTCTGTATATCCTCTATTGTTCGGAACGAATTTTGCCGAGCGATCGATTGGACTGAAGGTTTAATCTCGGCAGAAAATAGATTTTTTCTCACACTGGATGGTATACTTAAGATGCAATTACACAAATCTTGCCAACGGATGATTAGTGTTGCTGAATGGGAAAGATTCACCGAATTTATTGGCCCTACTAACTTGTTGCTGCTATCTGGTGTGTTTTGTGCTGAAAACGGTCCACGTCTAAGAGAGCGACTATCACACGGTGAACTCTTTCAAACAATGAAATCAGATTATGTCTTCTGTAGAGGCATTGCTCGACGTGTGCGATTTTGCATTTTTCTACTTACAGACTACATGCACAAGGGGCACATCGTTCCCAGAATTAACGAACTTGATGTGAGGCCAGATGGATTGAATCCCCTGACCAGTTTTGTGGTCGCTTCTTGTGGACTCTGGTCATCATGGGCATCACTTTATCGAGCGGTCTCAGAATTAAATCCTACAAGAAGAGTGAACGATTCGCTAATAGAATCTGCCCGGCTTTGGTTTCCGGACCTTCCTTCCGCAGACGATATCATGATTCACTCATTAGAAGACGCGGCAAGTACTGATGTTAACCATTGTATGCTGCTTACGGTGTCTACCATAGTATGGAGGCGCTAACGCATGGTTACTTGGTCAGAGTGCTGGGCTTGCTGTTATTGAAACAGACATGTCGATTTACTGGTACGAGTAGCCTCAAGTCAGAGAAGAAGTATGCGACATTAACTTTTGAACTCATGCATTAGTGTTTAGAATCCTTGGCTGTGCCAGACATGGCCCGTTACTAGACAGAACTAGACACTAGTTGTCATAATGTTGATTTCAACAGGTTGCAGTTATTTGTCTAAGCCTTCTAGGATTTGTTAACAGGAGTCGAGCATCTTAGTCGACGGGATCTTCAGTTTAATGACATTTGTAAGACGGAGTCTTGGACAATTAACTACTGTTGTGCGCATTGCTAGGCCTGAGGTGCCAAGGTTATTTCCGGAATTGCTCAACTGCAATTGGAAAGTGGTTTAAAAACTACACCTCGGGTAGATTGCAAGTCATGGTTTTAAATGGAATAAGGGGTCTTCGAGCCATGCTCCTGGTCAAAAGGGAGGTCCAGCAAGCCCTGCGATCATCAACTTGATAAAAGTGCCATAAGTCGAAACGGCTCTGGAACATTGTTACTGCACTTTGTAACCAGACATTGTTGTGTAGGATGATAAATTATGCGACTCAGGCGATCACATAAAGCAATGGGGATTTGACTGGCTAAATGCACAGGCCTTCGTTCACACTCATTCTCTTTCACAAAACGTACTAATTCGGTTGTTTTTCCCGTGGAAGAAAGATGGCTTAGTAAATGCTAGTTGTGAAGTGGTCCAAACTCTGGTCAGGTCCTCGATAACTTGAGTGTCACTAGATTATTCTTGAATGTCCAAGGAGAGAGCCACGCTGGCCGGTGCGTTCATGTATGTTCCGTGTCATGTAGGCAACGGCGTCACTACCTCAGGCCGCCTGCAGCCACGTTTGACATTGTGGTATTACTTAATTTGCTGCATTTCTTTTTAATCACGTTTTTCGTTTGACCCATTTGAAATAGTTTGGTTTTTTTTGTCGTGTGAATGAAGGTACTGCGTAAGTCTAAATTGTTGCAAACTTAAGTAACTCGAAGAATTAGAGATAAATATGAAACAGCAATCTGCAAGGTCAACGCTCAGGTTACAAATAACGTACGAAGTGACTGATTTGTCGACATCTCAGTGCTTTTGTATCCCTCCTGACATGCCTCTCGTGTAACGTCGTAGTATATGAAGCACCCCAAAAAGTGAGAAAATCGACGACTTTCCTTGATGAAGCTTCTTCACTCCAAGGTTGTTCTTGAATGCACCAACGCAATGAGGAAATCGTTTGTATATTTACAGTCACTAGTCATTGGCTATATTATACTATTGTGTCCTACCAGTTGAGTTCGGTGTTGGAACGTTTTGGGGATTTTGTGTGAGAGGTTAGCTATTGGCTGCTGTCCTTTGCCAAGAGCTTTCTTTGACTGATAGTTATTTCAACTTTAAGTCGGTTTATATCGCAGTATTGGCGCATATTTTAAGTACTTCCTTAGTTCCTTCATGCCGTGGGTTGGTTTAGCCAAGTAAGGAACAACTTAGACAAACACGGCATTTGGAAATATCCGCCACGATGTTGTGCAAGTTTTGTTTTTGATTGCTGTACTTTCAGTAGAAATGCTATTTGTCATCTTAAAAACAAAATAGCATTTTGCAAAGTCTTACATTTTTAAGATTTGGTGTTGTGTTATGCATTGAATTCCCACATTTCCATGCGTGAAATCCTTCTTCGATTTCGATTTGATGCAGTATACGTGGTTCCCTAATCAGACTGAGCAATTTGTCTTCATAAAGTCCAGTTTCCAAAACCGTATCTTCTATTTCCTTTTAACGTTAAGTGCACTATGTTTTTGTTTTTAAAGCTGGTGTGTGATTTAGTGCGTTGGCGTTTATAGAAGCCTCACAGAAGTAATTTACTAGGCCATTTCCGAAGTCATTTTGAGTTGACTTCAGGCGATGTTTTGCGTTGTCGTTTCACTGTTGAGCTATTGTTACCGTTCATGCTGGCGTTAGTTTGATTACGTGACTGGCGGAGGGTTTTCATAGCACACTTAGCTGCGAACATGGATCGCAAAACGGACTTTTGTTGGGTTGCTAGATTTGTTGTTTCTTCACCTCGTTAGGTTTGTTCTCCAGTATCATAGCTGGCACCTATGTTCCTTCGGTTAGCCTGGTTTGTGGTGTGTATAATGAATCGCACTTCCGAACTCACCCCACAGTAATTGCACCGTCCATGTACTCACCATGTTGTGTGTTCCATTGCACCCGGTACTGTTCGCAACCCTGTTGAATCACGGTTTTGCCTCGGGAGGATGCCAAGCACATCATGTCACGGGAGACAGCCAGTCTGAGTGCCACAGTTGCCGCAAAACCAAGTCGTTGCCGAGTGCACGTCAGTGTTGGAAGGTTGTTTACTCTTTTCGAGAAGACTGAGCCTCATCGGAATTTTGTTATGTATTTTATTTTTCCCAACGTATCTCTTTCGTTTGTATTTTATCAGTTTGAATGCATTTCAAATCATATTTTAAGTAGCAATCTATCTTTTTGAATTTTTCTAAAGAGTAAGTTTTTGCCGTCGGTGAATATTTCGCGACTATGGCTATGGAAAGTTCATTACATGGATTTGCTTGCTGGCTCTTCGGAAGGTCAGAGACTCTCGTCCTACCAGTGTGAGAAACGGAATAACCTTTTCAAGGTTGCTCTGCGCCTTGCTGCATTAATGCGGCGTTTCGATGCCTACGTTAGAGTTGTTTGTCAGTCCTATTCCACTTACGTACCCGTAAGTTTGTTTAGAATAGTATCTTGCGTTGTGGTGTCTCACCATTTTACAAACATGTGTCAATATTATTTGGAACTATTGCTGAAATGATCTACTTTATAGCGCCGAATGTACCTTTTATTAAAACGTTTGTGTGTGATCGAATAGATGTCGCCCTCTAGCAATACTCTCATGGCCATACCCGATCTTCTGAATTCCCAGGTTCCCTTGAAATTTGAGAACAAATCTCCACTCTAAATTGTTTTCTTTGGTATCTTTGATGCATGTCTTTTCTCTCATTTGACAATGAGTCTCTCGTAAGTGCTAAAACACCTCTAAATATCATCTCTAAATCGAGATAGTCGTCTTTCGCTGCAATCAGCATTGACACTAAAAGCGCGTTTAATGTTTCGTCACGCAAACTCTATTACAGTCTACTAATTCGTTAGTCGCTGCCTTCTACTAAAATTAACCGGCATTCTTGTTGTGTCTTGAAAAAATTCATGTGAACGTTTGGGTCTATTTTTCCTTCTAGATCGAAGAAAATTCCAGGTTCTGTGGGTTAAAATCTTAAAAAATGAAATCCGTGATATCTCGACGATTACTAATTACTGCACACCGAACATTTGCGACATGCTCCTGCCATCAGTTTATTATCTACTTTCTTAGTAATAGGTATTGCGGTACTGTTATGCCATTGAAATTCAATATTTGAACATCCACTAGAAGTCACCGTCCTGGAAGATGATTTATCTGCTCCTTGCCAGAAAGCAAAATTTGATGTGCTGATTTATTCTCACATGTTAGGAAAAAGTGTTTTTGAGGATTCGGTCAGGTCCTTAGCTAATCTCTGGATTTCAACCTTGATTTGATTAGTCAAGCGCTTTAGTAAAAGCGGCTTGTCCGAGCTGTAATGCGCAATATCTCTGTAATATTTCTTTAATCGATTCAATGCAATGGTTGTTTTAATATAATGAGAAATCGGCACACCATGTGTTGCTCGCGTAGGACATGACTATTTGGACGCTAAATTTCGTTTACAAAAACAATCATCTTACTAGTGTAGAATACCCACCGCTGCCACCAATGAAGAATACCCGAGCCCTAATAGGAAGAAGACCGATTCAACAGACAAGGCTTTATTGACCAATCACGAGCCAGAACCACACGTCAGGCGCCTTCCATCCGAGTCCACCACGCTGCTCATTATATACTGCTCTCTATTGGTGTTTGTGGTTGGCTGGCCATCTTCCTCGCATGCCATTCGAACTCAGAGAAATTGACTGAGGCCAGGGTGGTTCATTATGTCTGCGCCCTTAGAAGTCGCCACAATAGTTAACTACTAAACATTCGTATCGCGAACCGATCAATCTAGCGTTGATATCGTGACATTGCTTTTCCGGTTTATTTCAACTGGATTCATTCATGCTGAGATCATAATTTTTTAGCCTTCCTCATCATTGATTATGATGCAAATAATGTGCTACTTATGTTGTATCGACAGCACGTCTCGAACCTTCAGCAAATTATCTTGAATGTCTTGTTAAAAAAGCATGAAGACGAAACTGGATTTTTATCGACACTTGACTAGTTTCTATATATGTGAATTAAACCAGCTGTGGTGTTGAATTTCTTTCAAAAATATTATAATGTAATACAGTCTAACAATTACGGGTTTTTATCTGGGCTTCTACTTTTTTTGCTCACTTCAGAAAACCCAGTTTTGCCCTAACTAATTGACGAATTGGTTTTTTTATTTTTGTAGCTAGCACACGAAGATGTTCCAGTGTGGAAAAAAGCTGCTAACAAGAAGTCGATCAGTTTAAAAAAATTTTGCGATATCTCTGTTCCAGCTTTACTAGCCTCTTTGTCTGTCCCTATCCTCTGTTGCTGCCACATTAAGGGTATCTGGGATTCATGGTTCGCTGGTGATTTTATTTCAAATGAAGCGACTGCCTCACCACAATTCATCCTTCCGAAAGACTACTCAGCTCTAATAACTTGCTTTGAAGTACTTGAAGCCAGGTTGACAGCCACAATTGGAACACACAATTTCCTCAAAATCCATAAAATACTAGCTTTGTTTAAACTTCCTCATCCGCAATAATGTTTTGCTTATGGCAGTGATCAACAGCTGCAAATTTCCGTCCTATTTATTACCAATGAGCAATATTTCACAAAGGAATAGTTTTAATTGCATCATTTTTCGGGTGATTCGTATTATGTGCGATGCCCATTCATATTAGGTTATACGCTAGTAATATTAACTCCATTATTTGGTGCACACAATAAAACATTTTTAGAAAAAACTTTATGGTTTTAGCGGTCGAATTTTTTGCAAACTGCATATTTTTTTTTACAAACACCCTCCCTTCAATGTCAGATAATTTGTATTTATTGAATTGTGGTGTTGAAGATTTTCTCATTAAAATTAAATGGGCGGTTTCTCGCATTCGCATAATCATGGATTTCAGTAGTTCGCGAATTCACTATGATTCCGCAATAAATGCGAAAATCAGTTAATTTTGAGCAGCAGAGCACATGCGATTGATTTTGGTTAACTTATTTGTGTTTTGACACCGGTTACAAACAATGTGATATTGGACATTTCTGGTCACTTCTATGCAATAGTATGAAGCCATAGGAGCTGCGTTGATAGGGTTGACGTCGTGGGTTACGACAGATAAAGACAAAGGGTTTTTATATATTGGACTCAGAAAAGCTCAAATTAGTAGTTGTAAGGCGGGTTTTATGGGTTTGCTAGGGACCTGTTAACCAACGCCAATTTAATCTGTGCCTCTGTGTATGAACTCTCGGTTAAGCCATTGTTTATTCAGAAATGTTCATTCATATTTGTGTAATGAAGTTAAGGTTTCTACAACAAACCTATGTCTGTGCCTGTTACTCATTACAGCAGCCCCCTAACAAAAATTGGCGTTATGGGAAAATCTCCAATGCAGATATCCTCCGCAATTTATGCAAACTTTAGCAATCTGTGTCGAAGATATATTTACCATAGTTTGGAGCAACCAATCTTACGTTAAACAGAGTTTTCTTTATTACCAACCAGTTACTTGTACACCTAGTTTGGGTTTAAATTACCTGTATCCTCTTTTACCTGAATACTTCGCTAACACAGCAGTTACTAATTGATCTAGGTCAATTTATATTTTCAACTATTAAGAAGCATCCAAGAATAATGCACGCAAACGAGCATACAATTTTAGACATTTAGTTCATGATTAAGGTGGTGTGACTTGGAATATGTTCAATGAATCAATACAGCCTTTAGAACATATAATTTTAATAAATTTTTTTTTTGACAGAAAACATTTGTCAACTATTTACCACTATTTGGAGTTAAAATATACATGTTTGTTTTTTTTAATTAAAAATTAAGCAAATATGTTTAGTGCAATAAATATTTACCCTGGTCTTCTGCCGTTGAGTTGGCAATTGTTTATATGCATCAATTTTGGGAATCACTGTACACGCATTGCCACTCGGGCAACTGCCTTCGTAAGTGGGTATGCCGTCGACTAAAAAGAGGGGGAAGAGCTCTTCGTATTTATCTCATGATTTCATTATAGCAAATCATGGAGATATCGTTAGTGTTATTGCGATGGTTTTTGTTGGTGGTATGCTCTTTCCGGTGAGTTTATTGGCAGATTGTAATGATCTTTACACCTAAATGTTACTAAACACGGTTCTTTCCCATTAAAGGGTTCCTCCAGAGCGGCCGCATTATTTGTTACCATGCAGCACAACGCAAGCAATGAAAGTATTTCAGCAGACATTGATTAATTACCACGTTTATTAGGAGAGGCAGACAGCATTTCCGACATAGTATACACGAATGGGCGATACGATATTCTAGCTGTTTTCTTCTACACGTTGGTTTGCATTATCATTCATGCGGTTATCCAAGAATATATCCTGGATGTAAATTTGAGTTTTTCTAACAGTTCTTAGAAAATGTCAAAGAGGCTTCATCTTCCCCGATTTAACCAGTCAAAATTTAACGAGTCCGGTCAACTTCTATTTTTTTACGTCGTGTCTTCCTATTGGGCTATCTATGCCCTTATTAATGAACGATTCCTAACGAGTCTAGATGGACTTTGGACGGCTTATCCTCACACCGTCATGCCGTTTTGGATTAAAGTGTTTTTCATTGTTCAGGTTCGTTCCACCCTTTAGCTTATAGCAATTCCTTTAGATAAGCTATTGGTTACATAATTTTCCTGAACTTTACTTTCAAAAAATAAAGAAAAGCGAAATTCCAAATCGCATTTTCTACTCCACTTTATTCCTAATCGGAGTCGCTGCTGGATACTTTATGAAGTAACTTGTGGAAATTTATCCTAGCTTTATAGTTTTTCCAAACTTACGATAATTATCCTTATTTTCCATTATGTGAATGACTCTTTCTTCCACTTCGCAAGACTGATGAAATTCTATGCCTTCACAACCGCGGTTAAATTAGGGTAGGGTTTTATAACTTTTTTTACCATTCAGGTTTGCTGTCTACAATGGGTTGTACATTCTGTGTCGCATTCTTTGTTCGGTACTAGCTTTTCTTACTTTTTAGTAAGTTTTTTTAACGATTTAATGGACTTAGTTACGGTTTACCTCAACTCAGTATCCAAACAGTGAACATTACTGATGGAAATTTCAACACTTGGCTTGTCAGGTAAGCTTTGGTGGTTGCATTTGTTGCAAACAACTTAGACGGATGTTGTCACTTTCAACTCCTTGTTTGCAATTTTCATTCATTTTAACTTTTTTGCCTTACCACGCTTTTCAACCGGTTTACGGCCAAGATTGCATTTGTTCTACCAGTTTAAATTTGAAGCAAAGATGTTTTCAGGCGCCTGGTTCTTATTATGTACATTTTAACTTATCGTTCATGGCTGCGCATTAATTTCATTTATTTTTTAGACTAAATTGCATGATGTTTGTCCTCCTCACTCAAGTTCACATGGTATGGACGTTTAGCAATTACCACTTCACCAAAATCCGCGAAAGGAAGGCTCAGCAGCATGTCAACAACGCGTACCTCACAAATAGTGACCTGCAAAAGCGTAAAGAAAAACACCAAAAGAAAGGTAATCAATCATTTTTAATACTCCTCATATCTTGTGTACTAACTAACCTCATATATCACCTATTCTCAGTTAAACAGGAGGATGTCAAAGAGTCGCCAAATCACAGTAACAGTAATGTTAAGCACAGGAAACATAACCGCATCAGTTCCTAATCCTGCCTACCGAGTCACCTTAATGTGGAAAAGTCGGCTCCCCGCATGTTTCCTACGTGTGACATTCGAATTTACGCACTGTCCCTTCATGGGCATGCACTATCATTCATGATCTGTCTGATTCGCTTCCAACTTACCTTGCGGATCGGACTCACCAGTGTATATGCTCGAACCCACTTCATCTCCACTTCTTAACCAAACAAACTTTTTGCTAAGATTTCATGCCCTTTAGTTGTTTCTTTAATTACATTCACATTCTTTATTCTCCACCGAGACTTGCGTGGTCCCATTTTTACTTATGACAGACTTGTTAAATTGTGAATATAATCTTCTCCCTCTTAACTTGAAACTGGTAGATCAATTAAGCTTTGGAGCTATTTGAGTTCGGAGTTAATTTGTCATGCATGCTGCATTGTTTGGTCTGTTGATGTTTAACGGAACATTTTAAAGTCGAAATATTAGGGTGTACCTATTTCGGTCACGCTCTCCACATTGAAAAGATCCACAAGTGTTTACTCGTCGATCTGCCCGATCGATGAAGTCACCTTATTTAGCAACTGAGGCTCTGGGCTTCAGCCACCAGCTTATAAAATTCTAACAGAGGTAATAGCTGGTGGACCTGCTAAGAGCAATTAATCAATGGCAGCAATCTTGGACACTAATTCAGGTGGGTGATCTGGGGAATATAACGAACATCAGCGTGGTGTTTAATATTGTACGGGTAGTTAGGCGTTATCTGTTTAAATTGTCATCCCTGGACTACTACAACTACTAATAGTTCCCATCTCGAACTGCAACTAGTTGCGCATACCTGGCCTGCTCCTGCAAATAAATACCTTCCTTATGAGTAAGCATCCTATTTCCTTCGAAGGTCGATTTGGGATGCACGTAAGTAAATACGAAAATTTTCACTTCAGTCAACGACTCCTCATGTTCATTTTCGAAAGTATGCCATTAGCATGATCCAGCCTAGCCAAAGCCAGATTCCTACAAAAATTATATTAAGATTTAACGTTCATGATACACAAATTGACAAAAGACGCATAGATATTGGCCGCTGGCGGTTGCTTTCAATCCACAGGTCTTAACCAACTGAACAGAATCAAGTGTGACCACGATTCAAGAGTTTCTTTACACGGTAAATACGAACAATCCAGTTTTCTGTGGTAAAGGCTTCTTCTAAAGTAGTGAGTTCGAAGTCCTTGTTTCCGATTATCGCATTCCGCACGCGATCGTAGCCCGGAGGATGATCTGTAAAAAATGGCAGATTAACACCTTACATAAATTGAGTTGTTTGCTACTCAAGCACGAATTTTTTGCAGCTTTGCAGTTTGATAAGTAAACACAGAACCCACTAAAGCGCAAAAAAGTTCCGGTGCTTTGAAGGTATTTGCTACTAAACTTCAGTGTATTTTCCTGGATTCCAAATCCGACTTGGTTGTCTTTAATTTAGTCGATTGGAATATAACTAATCTCATTGTCATAAGACCCAGCCACAGATCGACTGGTGTAACCAGGAACAATCGATATCATCGCAGCAGCCACGAGAGCTGAAGGCATATCAACTGCCTCTTTTGTGAGGAGGAAGGTGACAAAAACAGTGAAACTAAGAAAATGACTTCCTGCAAAACCAACTTTACCAGGAGAACGCAGGTGCTAAGAAGACACATACATCGCGTATGTGAATAGTGAAATTAATAAAGTGTAATATGCGGTAAAATATTGTAGCGGTTAACATTAAGCCCGGATAAATAGTGCCACCAATTATCCGACCAAGGGGGTACCAGGCCATATCATCGAACCAGTTGTGAAACTTATAAAACCCTTGTTCGGTCATATATTTCGTTGTTCGGTAGTTGAAGTACGGATCGAATTCGTGAATCATCGATTCGAATCGCAAAACTGAGAAGAGTCTAGTCAGAAAGGCTAATACGTGGACATTTAGAGCCTCTTATTTGCAATACCAATGATTCCAGAAAGACACAGCACTAACATCATCAGTAGAGTTTGCTGCTTTTGACTAGAAAGCTTCATCAAAGTCCGCATCCTGTGAGTACGTATTACGGTATAACGGCACACCGGAATGGAAAGTGCTTGAAAACGGCGCGGCATCGTACGTCATAATTTCCACTTACTTAAATATCTCTGCTTCATATTTCAATGGTGCCTCAACTTCCGCATATGTTTGCTTTAAAATTTTATTTTCCTTGCTCAAGTACGAGACAGCTCAGGGAATCAAAAGGCATACAATCGTCGACTCATTCACTGCACTGAGATGTGTGGTATGGCTTTGAAGGGATTTTGTTGTGTTAAGATAACGTACGTATGACGGTCACGGAACAAATGTCAGTGAAGAGGACCTGGTACATGAGGTAGAGTCGCAAAACAACGCCCTTAGCCAATTCATTACCGGTGTGCAGTGGCTTTAGTCACATAACCACATCCCGTGTGTGGAAGCCTTGTACTGCCAGAAAGAAAGCACCTCAGATTTAAACCATCTCCGAATTTAAGGTGCCAATGTCTAAAACGGACATTACTCGCTTTCGGTGGCTTCCAGGCCGTTGTTCGTCCGCCAATTTAAATATCACTGTTTGGTATTTCAATGGCGCCCTAACATACAAACGAATATGTATGCATTTCGAAAATAATTGTTTTGAAGATTTGTTGTGTGATTTTGCAGTAGAATTTATTCCGATTTGTTTATAACTTGTAATAATAATTGGGATTTGGTTTCACCTTGACCATTCTGTGTAACACCCATTGTGCTGAAAATGTTCACCTTGTAGAGGTGCTCACGCGGAGTGCCTCACCAACACGACATTAACAGAGCCGATGAGGGTTCAAGTTGGTAAGTCTAATCCTCCGCTTTACTTGACGCAACTTTTATAAACTTGAATAGTTGTTTGGAGTTGGTGAAGAAAGAAATCAGCTCGGCATACTTCGCCTCAACCTGCCCTACGTCACTTAAGAACCTGGACAAGTTAAACGCGAAAAAATTTACACCAAAAATGACCGATTTGTTGAGACGAACTACCAATATTATGGAAATAGATATAGTGATATAAATGATGGCTTTACGAAAGTTTCGACTTAGAGGCATGTGGATTGAAAAATAATGTTTTGTTAAGTATACAACAAAAACATACTCGACGAAGTATACTTTTCCCAGAATCTGTAGTACGACATTTTGTAGAGTAGGCAGTTGAGAAAGGTGGGCGAACCTTCTTTGTCGACGCGATACTCACCAGCTTTGCTAAAGTAGTCGACTTCTTTCACGTGCCGGCCTCTCTCAGTACTGCCGGCGATGCGGACCATCCACAGGAACTTATTCAAATCTCAATTGAGAAATATGCGTTCTAGTCTGTGTTTAAGCCAAACAAAAGCACGCTAGCCGCGTATCTAAATTACGGTGTTGTTATAGCCACAAACTCGGGTGGCATCCAAGGCTAGATCTTAGCTAAAGTGTAAAATCGACCCGTTACGGCTTAGGGTAACTTATGAAAAATTGGTGCGTTGATTTTAGAGGGCCGAATCGGTCACAGGTAGCAGGAAAAATTACAGTAGAAAGTAAGCAATGGTGGGGAGTTTAAAAGATGCATGAGCTTGCATATTAACATATCTTCGTTATATAAATATTAGTAGAAATGACTCCATGTGACTAAAGCTCCATCGTTAAAATGAGATGGTCGAGACGAAGGGTCTACCTTTGGGATTAAGTTCAGCACCTAGGTTATTTATGGAGTGGTTTCGTGACATAACGATCAACATAGGATTATTTTTTAGCTAAATTTCGAATTTTAACGAAAATTTGTCGATGCTAAAAGGGCTTCGCTGATGTGAAATGGTGTTGAAGATTTCAAGATGGACCATATGTGTCCGTTTAGCAGGATTTGCAACTTCACAACCTAGTTATGACCTGCAATCCAGGAGTCATGCAAATTATAACTTGCCAAACCAGTCGACGTTGTCACAGAATCTTGCCCAAATAGCCAGTTGATTCTAATTTTTAGGCCCAGAAACTCACGTATTTAAAATTACACTAAGCATCGCAAAACGCACGACATATGACTATTATCAGGTAAAACTGTTACATATACATCGCGGCCACATTAACTGTCGTAGGAAAAACTGAGAGCTAAAAATACTGCTTGCCTACCATCAGAAGAGTACGATGAAACCCCACCAAAGATGACCAAGACGTAGTCCACATCGAGTTCACGAAGAATCTGATAAGCATCCTCTTCACGCGAAGCCATGGCTTGACCAACGCGACCTATGTGCGTGTTGTTCCACGTATTGTTGTCAACGAGAACTGTACGGTTGGCGATAGCTGTTATTTGATAGCCGTAATCCCACCAGGACATTACTTTGGCATCCTATCAACAGCAAATAATACTTCAGGAAGGCAAAATGATATGTTGACTGTCGTATGACCATAAATATCAGTTAATGATTACCTTTAAATGATTATTGAAAGCACAAGTGATACTCGGGGAACCAAGTGTATTCATTAGTTGCTTTGTTTCAGAACCGGGGATTAGTGTGGGGTTTTTTCAACGGGCTGAATAATCAGTGAAAACAGCCAACCGTGTTCACGTATTAGAGACACGAAAGATGTGGACCTAATGTGCACACGGCTTTTCAACACTTGGTGAAAAAACACAGCACCTAAAAGCCGAAGATGGTGTCAAAGTATGTAGAGTAAGATGCCTTTACAGTCGTCTCATCGAAGAATAGAATCGTGCACTTCTATAAAACGAAAACTACCAAGCATTTCGTTTGAATCTACTTAAGTAGAAAAGCCCTTACAGGGGGTGTGTTTTGCCGCAGCCAGTAGTAAGCTTCGCGATAGTCGTCAAAAAGGACTTGTAGGCCATCCGGACGTTGAGCTGCCATAACAATGCTGGGCGATGAGTAGGCATTTGAAGTGACCCAAACACAATGTTGGCTGTAAAGCGCCAAGACAATCACAATGGAGGCGATCACGATGGAAGCGACCTTGGTCAAGAAAAATCACAACAACATAAAGGGAGTGACGAACAAGGCACAGGAAAAATGGAATCTTCACGTACTAACGCGAGTCACTACTAAATAAAGTTCAGTGGCACCAGCAGTGTAGCTCAAATGTGTACAGGGCAAGTTCTAGGGATTCAATAATGTATAAATCAAAAGTTTATTTGCATGTTACAACAAGGTAACAGAAGAAAAAAATTAACTAAACGTTGAAAATGACACAAAAGTCAGCAATGGAACAAAGCAGTAGTTTTGGCACTTTTAAAAAATCACATAACTATTTGGAGAAAGACTGGGCTGAAATTCTGGTCGGTATTTGTCCATGCCTTCAATTATTCTTTGCATTTTCTTCAGCCATAAGGCTGCTAAGCTTCGCTTCATTTCGAGCATAAATTCCTGCGGAGATGTAGTTGATTAAGTACTAATGAAGTCAATTGACCCAAGTAGAGCACTATTCTCCAGATTGAACCACAAACGCATTAAGATTAGAGAAAAGAAAATTCCACAGGCGAAAAATCTTTACACTTATTCCAATAATTGTATAGCCAACCGTACACATATTAATAGTTTGATTCCGCAAAGTTTAGCAGTTGGATAAACAAATGTTTACACGACAGATAAGAAAGCGCACCTGACTTTTGAAAGGATATGTCGGATCAGATGGCGACACTGTGGCAGAACCCCTGGTCTGCTTCCCGAGTGGGGACGGACGCTTCTGTGAGGACGGAGCACAAAGGTCGGTTCTATCTGCGGACGGGGGGCAGACGGCTAAGTTGGGCAAAAAGGTGCGAAGGATGTTGGAAACGGCCGTACCGGAGAGAATACACATGATAGGAGCCAAGACTAACATCAGACGAACCATAACACCCTAAACAAAAACGTTTTAAATACAATAAAAGGTTAAGGCGAAAACGGATGATTGGATATAGTGTTAGGCTAAATACATTAATAACCACTTGCATCCCCACTTGAAAAGCTAATGTCCTTCATAGAAGTTAAAGGGGCTGAGCATAAACTGCAAACTGCAACAAAGCTGGTTGTGGTCCTCCTTTCTAAACGCAATCTTAGCAATTGCAAATTCAGTTGCAAGTCAGCAACAAACGTTTCACGAGTCGACAGTGGGCACAAAGATCATTTGAAACAGATATAGGCTCGTGAAACATGACCTTCGTCGCCACGAGGCTTTACCATGAATTTACAAATACCATAAAGGAATTTCAAACCACTTTTTCCGTTTGCTAATGTCAACCTGAACATTGGAAAACTAAGCTCGCTCATCATTCTGCGGGTTCTCTGAAATAGCCACATAGCGTGACTCGGTAAATATCGACTGCGGTTAGAGTAATGTCCATTAAACGATTTACCTAGTATAAGGCGACGCAGTTACCGCCCAACCTATTTGATGAATCGCAAGCACTGGATGGTGCAAAAAAATAGAACGATCACAGAGTGTTATAATCAAAAGACAAAACTTACCGAAAAATAAAGACTCAGAACACCGTATATTATAATGAAGATATTTGCGTCGGTCAATTTTTTGAAGCAGTAGTACAAGCCAACTAAAAAAACGCACTTTAGTTTAAACACGAACTAGTGAACTATCAAAACGTAAAAAAATGACTATCAACTATGTGGTATCAATACATGAATAGCGTTTACCTTCACGCTAAACGCAAGTGTCTATACCGGACATAAGGAGCTGTCGATCGCTATTATAAAGAAAAAATGAAACGTAGGACCTTGACATGTTGCCCGATTACGCGAGTCTTAAAAAACCGCAGAAATGAAAGCCAACGAAAAACGATTACCTACGGTTACTGTAGTTTAGGCTATGGACCAAGAAGGGTCGACAAATGCGTACAAACCTGATTCCGTACATTTTGAATCAAAAACAATTAATTACAGGATTTAGGTATAGGACGTATTGCGCTAACACTTAGTGCCCAAAAACTTAGTCTTTGATTGTGTGCGTAGCTCCGAAAAACGTTGTCCGTCAAAACAGAGTGTGTATTTTCATCTTTAGCAGAAAATGAAAGTGCATACGATGTTAAGAACTTTAAGAATACAGTCACGAAGCCAAAGTTAACACAATATGCAGTTTGTCGCAAATTGTGTTAGAAAACCAGGCCTCAAGCTTACTAATTAACCTATCATAAGCCTACTCTTTTACATTCGAAAATGAAATCTATCTAGCAACATTTCAATGGACTTCCCTAGAATCAGGATATCTCCTAGGTGGTTGTTTGGCTTTCATATTTTGATCACCCGGTTTTCGCGACTCCCCCAAAAAGCGGAATTACTTTTACCTCGTTTTAAAAGGTTTTTCTAAGTGAAGTCTAGTCACCTATACCTGAGCGTGACTACTACTTATGTGCGAATCAAGCAATTTTCGAGGCGAAATTGCAAGTTGCTTAACGACCACAAAAATCAGAAAATCGTAAAAAACATGACCTTAGACATGTACACAAAAACAGAAGTTTGTCGAAATCTGGAGGCAAATTGGCATTAAAAAAAAAATAAAAAACGGATAACTTACCAGGAAAGAATATAGTCATAACGTGTAGATCAAAAAAGTAAGAACTCCAGGTCGTCGGTTGATGCTCAGACACAGAGGCAATGATTGGAAGATGATTTTTGGCGTAACTTAGATCTAACAATGAGTAGAATCGACCCGTCCAGGGGGCAATTTTACCTAAAAAAGAAGGATAATGCAGCAATTCAAATTTTTAGCCTCAAATTTGAACAAAAACAGCACCGAAAAATATAAGGAAAAGCAGCGATAAGATATGCAATATGTGTTAAATACGACTTGCCAAAAGTATATCACGCACATAAAAACACGACAAATACATGCGTAAGATTATGAATGCCTCAAACATAGGCTACAAGTACCTCAGAGTGCATGCAAGTTATTTTTGGCGAAAATATAATCAGTGTGAAAAAGAGCAAGACAATTTCTCATATGATGGGATATTTCTTTCTTGGTTGCTGCAAGTCTCCCTAGACGCCGAATTCGATTTGGTTGTCTATAATTTAGGCGACAAGAGTATGGTAAATTAATGACCTTATGTCTTCAAAGGACACAGGAAACCTAACTTTGCAAACACACAATAAACTACAGGAATGGGTAAAATAGTGTTTAATAGGAAAATGGAAAGATTTATAACGATACACAAAATATGATTGATTAATTGAATAAACTAATAACTCAATTAAAACGGCTTATTACATCGCAAGGAAGATAATGTCTTAATTAAACAACTTGCTACACAAAACCTGCTAAATGTATTGCCTAAAACTCTTCAGAAATTGAAACAGGCTTTTGGGATATATGGCAAGGTTTTTGGTGACAATTTGTTCTGAAAAATCTTGAGTTTAGCTTACTAGGGGCTTCGTAAAAATTTCCCTTTGACCAAAAGATACAGTTTACAGAATGTCTTGTAATTTAGTAAAAGAGTACAAACATGACTGATAATCATCGAAGTAGGCGATACAAACTCACCGGAAAAATAAAGTGTCCCCGCAGAAGCACACAAAACCAGACCTAGAGTTGAGGCACCAAGGCGAAGAATACAATAAAATTGGTCACTGCTTGTGCGTGTTTTTAGATAGGAAGCAAACGCGAAAAACTGGCACAAGCCAAAAACGCCGAGAGCCTAAAAGTCGGGTTATGTGAAAGCAATGGTAAACTCACGCCCATATGCTCGCTCGATAAGACGGGTAAAAAACCAACAAAGCTTATTTGCATGGACAAGAGAGTTCCGATGCAATAGAACTAGGCAGAAGGGGTAAATCAAAAGGAAAATAAGTTACGATAGAGTACGCGACGTACACACGTTGAGAAAAACGGCCACAAATCATTAGGCAAAGGACATGCAAAGGGATAGTGTTGAGCAAGAAAACATATCCACCCCAGGATGACACCTATAACCGTAAGGTTAGTAAACTTGATTTGCCATGTAAAAATAAGAAATTCCAGTTAACACAGAAGAACAGATAGAGCCACTGTTCACAGACTTGATCCAGAAATAAAATGTCAGAAGCATGCAAAAAATTGCAATGCCCTCATTGTCATAAGACCCAGCCACAGATCGACTGGTGTAACCAGGAACAATCGATATCATCGCAGCAGCCACGAGAGCTG
>UXSR01000555.1:0-26990 GCA_900604375.1 Mesocestoides corti
CCACTAGAGAACGCTTTGATGAAGGGCCTCAAACGTTTCTAAAAGCCATTCTCTGGATCGCACATATAAATGCGCGTGGTCTGTTGATGATTAAGGCAATGGTGGTTAACCTGCTGTGGATAAAGCGCACTATTGCCTCAGAATGGCTGAAAACATTGATTAGTAGCGTCATGAACGGGTGTCTAAACAGGTGCATGTGGAAAAGGTTCAAAGCGAAATCAAAAGAAGGACTTTCTACATGATCTGCTGGCGTACACGGATGAGATTGGATCAGTCTAGTCTTGCAAATGAATTCTAGAAAAAGTTGAGGGCAACACCTGATACTTCATTAGTAATGGCGTCAACTACGCACAAATTGAATGGGATGGTATTAGTTGCGGGTATCAGGGAAGCGTAATCGGGCCAGGGTTGATTCCGTGGCCCCGGCGTGGTTCAAGACCACATGCTGGGGCCCACTACAAAATGCACTTGAGGTCAGGATAAACTTGGGATATTCGTGCGCACCCAGACAAAGACGTTAACATTGAATCCACTCGCCGATTCTGTTGTGGGGTATCAGTGGTTAGGAATGAGAATAAGCTGTCGTTTGACACGGGTTACCACGAGGGATTCTCTTACCTTACTCTTACCTTACACTCTTACCCTGTAACTCTTAACTTTCACTCCAAGTACGAAGTTCTTCAAGGTGCATTGATGACTTCGCCCATCATCAAATCTGTCGGTTTTTATTTTAGCGAACAGAGTAGTATATTTCTTCATGGACTGCTTGCTTTATGGCTTCGATTAGCAGATCTCTTAAAATTGCATATGCTCCAAAACTACGTCAGTTGAATTGGGATCGGTGCTAATGGTTAGAGGTATCCGAGGCCCCATACCCATTAAATATGTAAAAAATAAAACACCTAAATCCGATCCGATACATCGTAGATCACACTGTTTTTGTTTCGTGAACATCGACAATTTTTGCGTGATATGTGTGACGACACATTACTCAGGCTTGCAGCACTACCTGAAATTCAGAAATGGTATATAAAAATTTTATACAAACGAAGTCATTATGCGTTTAAATTTTCACGGCTCGATAGGTGCCTCTGACATGTAAATTGAGGCAACCAATTAGAAATTATATTCGTACAAGCGATTTATTAACGAACACTTTCCTCAGTCTAACGAAATTGAGGAAAGTGTCTTTTCAAAGGCACATTTTCTCGATTTCATTTGATTAGAACCTTTATATTTCACAAATGCATGCGTCTAAATAAGACACATTAATGGCCCTGTTTGCAACTATATACCGAAAAATGTTTTGTTAAATTCGGAAAAATTAAAGGATTGCAAAATTTGAAGGTAAAATAAATAGAGTAAGTGAAGAACACCGGAGCCCTAGTATGGAAAAAACTAGTACAACAGAACAAGCTTAATTGACCAATCACAATCCAAAACCAAACGTCAGGATCCATCCATCCAGGTCCTGGCTGGCTACGCCGCTCATTATATGCTCCTCCTCAGTAGCGTCAGTTTCTGCTTGGCTGCATATGTTCATCGCATGCCATTCGAACTCAAAGACACAGCAGCTTGGCTGAAGCCGACGTGTTCCAATATGTCTGCGCTTTTATGAGTCATTACAAAAGGATATGATCTTAATTAAAATTAATCTCTCAAAATATAAAACATGAAAGAAGATCAAAGTTATACAGGCGTCCTCAAACAGTTAATGTTAGCCATTTGTAATGACATCCTTCGCTTTTAATGGAATAGGTTTATATATAAACTAAACAAATACTTTTCGATTATTTTCCCATCAAGTAGCCTCCAAATCAAAACCAACTTGTAAAGTCAGTCCTCATTTATCCAAGATAATATGCTCATGATTTTTACATATAGTTCCATTAACACTTTGGTCAGAATTGCAATTTTTTCTTTGAGGAGTTTATCTTGACATGCAAATGCAAATGCCATTTGAGGTGTACAGCAACACTAGTAAAACACTCAAGAATATGCAATGAAGATAAAATGCACATTAGCAAATAAACCAGTGTTTACACTCCAATTTATTCCTTCAGAATTTTGTGTGACGAAACGTTGAACAGCTTTATCATGTTGTAGCTAATTTCCACTTAGATAGTGTTATGGTAGGATAATTTACAGTAGACGTGCAAGCACTTCACAATGAATTGTAGTACATGACATTCTGACACGTGTAATCGTATTTCGGTATCCAGAAATTTGTCATAGACAATTCTACAGGCAACCGTCGAAATGCAGCTGCAAAATCATGAATTATGGCAGAAAATACTCTTTACAATAATATAGCGGAAAATTCGATGCTGTCGCTTTGTTATTATCCTAAATGTACCATTTTTCGGTAGAAGGAGGAAAGCAATTAATATTGCATGAAACAAATGGTGGTTAAAATTGACTTTTGTTACAATCTATACAATGTGAAAAAAATTATAATTAAGTCTATTTGTAGTCTATTGATGATTGATTGCTGTACCAATAATATTTACAAAAATTCACATATAATGTATTTGCCTCATCATATCTACTACAGATTTGGTTATCCATAACAGCATATAAAATGCTTTAAAAAAGCGCTTTCATTATATTCTTGCACTAAAAGTTCTTAATGTGCTGATGAAAATGATCAATAATTTGTAACTATATCTGACCTTCGAATCTGTGGAATTACCGAATAGGCATTTTATGCATGTACTATTGGTGGATTTTCTTGATCTTCGTGTTTGTAAAAGCCTTGTGTATGACTGGTCAGTTGGACTTTTTTTGTTCTTAGCTTCCGTGTTGTTCTACGTTTTCAATAAGAAAACGGCATCATTTAGTATGTCTTTCTAAAATTATATTCTTCCCAATAATTACATTTTTTGTCTCACCAATTTATATTTTGGTTTTTGTGTTGGAGTAGATTCAGCTTATTTCAATTATTTTTGGTGTAATTTGTACCCGTAATCTGTTGAGTTGTACTTTTAGTAACTCGCGAAAAAACTTAGTTAAATATATTAACTCGAGAAGGGGCTCTAACCAAATTGAATCCGATAAATATACTCAATTATAATCTAAATACTTCCTCCCTCTGCTCGGTAATTATTATGATAATATATTCATTACCCACCATCACCCGTCATATTAATCTAAATATGTCTAATCGGCTGGTAATGTACTTGGGCTAGTTAGTTAGAGTGGCCTATTAATGACGGTTGTTCTATATTTCGGCCTGTTTTTGCCATTTCCAGATGTAATTCATCCTCCTGTTTAAGGCGTCAATGGACGGCATTATCACTCGTTTGCGTTCCACAGTGTCTGGCGCCCTTCCAGGCAACCCTGTTACTAGAGAATATGAGCTTGAAGCTCAGGTTGCTTCATCAGGACCAGGTCTTTTATGGAAACTGTATGCTGCATCGAAAAAGTCTTCGAAGGAGGTATTTCGGTGCGCTTTTTATCCTTTCGTTTCATTAAATAGCCTGCGACTGTGTGGATTTTTGAAAAGAAGCTACTTGATCGTTTTTCAAAACGCGACAAAGAAATGATTATTGAAAAACTAAAGGAAGGCGTGGCTTCCCTAACACGCTTTCGACACCCACGGGTCCTGTCAGTTGTTCATCCATTGGAGGAATCCCGTGAAAGCCTCGGCTTCGCAACTGAACCGCTTTTCACTTCGTTGGCTAATGCCTTGGGAAAAAGAGAGAACTTTAGTGGCCCAAATCTTGACAAATTGCGGAATTTTAAGTTCACTGAAACCGAACTCAAATATGGAATTATTCAGGTACTGTTATTCTACGGTGTTTAAAATGACAAATCTCATTCGATAAGCTCCATGTGTTGCATTTTTTAATGCAAAAGAAAATTTGCCAGACCGATATTCCTTTGCACCTCTCTTTCTCAAACAAAGTCTACGCAAAATGTAAAGTGACATGGTTCAGTTCGTTCGCAGTCACTCTGAACTTCATACTTTTATACGGCACTGTGGAATTTTGCTGTTTCCCTTTTTCAGTTGTTCTCTTTTCCTCTTGTGCTGCCTGTTTTCTGCAATAAGCCTTCATGTGAATGTGCGTCCAATAGTTGTACTTGCGGCGAACAACTCTTTTAATGTTCGAAGTTTTGTCCTTGCGGCATAGATCTGTGAGGCTTTGGCATTCATCCACCGGGACGGCCATCGAGTCCATCTTAACGTGTCGCCTCAATCAATCGTTGTAAACCGTCTCGGTTCATGGAAGCTTTGCGGCTTCGAGTTCTCCTGTTCTACAGCGGAGTCCGGAGGGGAGGGTGTCAGTGTACCCTCCTGGCAGTCTTCCATCCCGCCACTTTGTCAACCCCACCTCGACTATTGTGCGCCTGAAGTCGTCATCGAGGTAGGACTGCATTTGATTTCCTACCCGCGTAAATCAGTAGTCTCTTTATCCATTTTGATTTCCTCGGATTCCTCGTTATCTTGCTTAATCCATAAGATTGGAAACAGAGCCACCTAATGTCCTCTCACCTGTAATTAAGTTCTGATGTTACGAGACCAATTTTAATAGTGCCCACTAAGATTTTTTGGCCGCTTAAATGTCATAGGCCAGTTAGTGTTGACAGTTAGTGCCCCAGCTGGCCGTGGGAGTAGATCAAACTGGCACATACTACTATTCTCCTCGCGAATCTCCAACGCTTCTACGACCCCACGACCTGTGCGAAAGCAACAACTCACACGGCTCGCTTAATAATCCTCAGGGAATTTTTAATCGCTCAGTCGAAACCCCTTTTTATGTTTCTATTACGTGATTATTGCTACCGTATTTAATAGTGTTACCCTCTATAGGGCAGGGGGTACACGGCCAGTGATCTCTTCTCTGTTGGAATGTTGATCCACGCTCTCTACAACGACGGAGAGACCATTCTTGACTGTCGCGAAAGCTACGGTTCTTATAGGGATGCCGTGAAAAAGGTTAGTTGTGTGGCGTGAGGCTGTGTTGGTGTGTTGTTGTAGGAGGCAGTTCTGCATGATAGTTTTGGCGTAAGCAGATGGCAGTCGGAATAGTGCGGCGTGGTGGAAACAATGCCGACGGAAAAAGCTCACTTCAGTGGTTTCGGTGAACACTTGACATCACAATTCAGGCTGTGGTTTACTGACTCACACCACATCTGTCTTGTAACATTATTTCTTTAATTCTCTCATTGTAACAGAACACCTTCCTGTGTAAATTCTGATCTGTCTACGACACTAGAACCGTGTGTTTGATCAGATAGGCGTCAAATGCGTCAATTTGATGTCGCTGATGAATTGTGTCCACTCTTCAGCTGAAGCCGCTAGCTCCAACTCGACTGGCCAATGTCCCCGAGGGAATTCGAGAATACGTGAAGATGTTAGTTCAGCCCGACGTCTCTGTTCGCCCGGATGCTCACGAAATACTGAAGGTACGAATTCACCCTAATTCTTGGTGGCTCTATTTTAACCAATCGCGCGCGTTCTAACCGTTGAATCCCGGATTGGCTCGGTTAACGAAATTTACGTTAGAGATCCACATTGTCGTGCTTCCTGAGCTTGCAAAAGGGTATGTGACTACGATCTCTAAATTTTGAACGCGAATGCGTTCAATACGTTGGATCCCAGGTTTTGGTAAGAATTTGCCCCATGTGTGTCCGTTTATGGTTTTCCCTGTTATTTTGTAGGTTCCCTTCCTGGACGACGCCAATGTTGCCTCCCTGAAGAGTCTAGATGAGCTCTACCAACTGGACAATCTTGCTCGATCGAAATTCTACAAGAACCTCCCCAATTCCATCAAAAGTTTGCCACCTGTAATCTGTGGAACGATTCAGTGTAATTGGTTTATCCTCACACTACTCTCCTAACCTCGTGCGCACTTTGTTTTCAGCGCATCAACTTGCATCGCGTGTTCCCTCAGCTAGCGGAGGAGTTTTCGAACAAGAGCATGATCCCCTTCGTGCTTCCTTCAATCCTCCAAATAATCAATATGGTTAGCCGGGAGGACGTGGCTGCCTACATAATGCCTCGGTTCAAGCACGTGCTTGCCTTAAATGAACCTGTGCAGGTGGGCTGCTGTCTGACTTACGTGAACTCCCCTTGTGTAAACATCAACTATCTGCCTTGTTACGTAACCAAAAAGGATGTTATCAACACCCGGTGGAAGATCCTAAGATTGATGTGTTCCATGTTTGTTTTTTTTGCAGATAATTCTAGTGCTGCTGCAGAATTTGGGGATTCTGGTTGCAAAATTGTCACCAGCTGACTTCAAGACCTATGCCCTGCCCATACTGAACTCTGCCCTCGAGACGAACACAAATGCTGTCCTTGTAAGTCCGCGTTCTGTGTGACTCATTAGACGTGCTGCGGCTTAAATTTGTGCGGTCGCGTACAGCAGCCTCATTCCGTTTTCAACTCCCCACAGCAATAAATTAGTTCCACAAGCAGTTAGCAATTTTCACTGTCCCAAATAGGTCGTATATAATTATGTATTTTATGTCGCTGCGGTTCGTACAACCGAAATTATGCCAGTTACAGTTGGCACTATTCTGGAAGGAATTCACAGACGGATTTGAACAGCCATGGCCTGTCGTATTCGGCAGCAAAGAGTTTGTGCTTGAGCCTGTCAAATTGTGCGGCAGTCGGGTTGGCTGTCAAGGTCTCCGAGTTGTTGGACCAAATTGATTCTTTTTTCCCACTTCCTCGTGCGGTTTCGTAGGAACTGTGCCTGGCGAGTTTACCAGAGGTCGCCCAACTAATGGACTACAGTGTCTTGAAGAGCAGCATCATCCCGCGCCTCAAGAAAGTCTACGTCCGCGTTGAACTGGTCGACGTAAGTCCCTCCTACCACCCCGCCGTCCACCAACTGTATCTGTCAATCTCTCCACGTTCTTTTGCCTTGTCAGATACGCCTTGAAGTCTTGATATGCATGGCCAAAATGCTCGAGTACTTGGACAAGTGGTGTGCCATGGACGATGTCCTCGCTTTCCTCACCGAAGTCAGGTCACGTGAGCCGAAGATCCTCGTGGCTGTTCTAGGTGCGCCTACATTGTATACCGTTGCGCGTCGTGTCTGCTTAATAATTGCGTAGCCGTTTTTAATCAACAGTTATTTATGTAAACACAGATTGTTGTCAATAGATGATTAGTAACCATGGATCTTTGCAGTTGCTGCGATATCTGTTTACCAGCCTTTCCATCCAAGTATTTACATTCTTACCTCAACAAAATTGCAGCTGCTAAATTAGATGCTGCAATAAATCATTGTTCCTCTCAATCTTCAGCAATCTATCGGATCGCTTTCAGCCACAAACAGTTGGGCATATCGCGGGACGTCCTTGCCTCGAGGTCAATTCCACATTTACTGCAAATCTCGATGGACTATAACCTCTCGCCTCAACAGTACGCTGCCTTCGCGGATCTCCTGCGAGAAATGTTCGCCGCCATCGAAAGCGAACAGCGCGCCAAGCTGGCTGAAATTCACAGTCTTGGCGAAGATGCAGCGTGAGCGCTTCTGCCTCCGGTAGAATGCGAAATTGTCGACTGTCATGTTTTACACATATTTTTTGTTCTGTAGAGCAATCGTGGCGCCAACGACGAATTTCAACGGGACAGCGCCGGAAATAGTAAGGTTAACGCCCTACCCCAGTCATTTGCTCTCATTGACCAAGATAACCCCCCTCGATTATGCAACCCCCCAGGTTGATTCGTTGATGTCGTCGCTCGCTGGAGTGAACCGGTCTCACAAACGTGTCATTCCCGCCTCCGACGATGCAAAGACTAGCAACGGACGTGTTGGCGATGGTGGTGGTAGTCAAGCGGGGTTCGTCAATCAGCACCGAACACTGGAAGAGAAGAAGAGAGCAATGGCAGGCGCGGAAAATTTGCATCGACTCCAACAGCAGCCGGACCTCCTCACACCAAGGACGTCTCCGATCCCTCCAACGAAGCCAGTCCCCAAGGACCTCACAGGTTGGTGATTTCCGATCAAAGCCTGGTTCTACTTTGGTGGTAAAGTGGGTGCAAAATTGATTCAACGACTGCCTCGCCTAGAACTTTGGTGTAGCTACTAATGGTGGTGTTTCTCAACTAATGAGCTGCTTTTGAGCCAAGTACAAAACTGTTTTTGTGTTGGTCTAATGCCAGAAGACGCTAGCATTATTCCGTGAATTCCTTGTGCTTAAGTCGTCAAACACCAATCCACCATCCCCTCAACAACGCTGTGCTGTGGTGCAATTCTTAAAAGTTTGGAATTGGTGTTATTAACAACACACATGACTCCTCCACGTTCCGTTCCTGACGACGTTAAAACAATTTTAGACCAATTAATTGAATCCAATATTATGCTCAACTGGAAGCCACCAAGCACTGGACCCACGCTCCCTCAGGCGTCTGCGTTCAACAGCCTCGGGGGAGCGCACCTTCCACAACAGCGACCCAACTACCAGGCGTTTGGTGGAGTGCTACCCCCGAAAGAACCTACGCACCCTCCTCAACAGTTCGTCAACCAACTCCCTCCAACGTCCACAATGTATGGCCGACCGACGGCGCCTGTGTACTTCAACCAGCCACCTCTTCTTCAGCCCCAGCCCACATCGAATCCCACCACGCAAACCGTTCCCTTGTCTGAATCGGATATTGCTGACCTCTTGGGTTGAGTTCACACCCCACACAAATGTGATATTTCAGTGTCCTGTGATAACTTGCCACATACATTCCACGATCAGTCGCGAAATTCTTTATCATGCTTAGACAACAGGGCGTGAGTACCCTTGGGGGAGATTGTGGTGGGCGAACTATTCATTGTAAAACACCGAATACCCATTTAGATCATCGATTCAAATTACAAAATACTTCAATTTACAAAAATACACGTCATGTTTACAAGCTGCTGTACACGATCACCACAGATATGTCGCGTGTCTTGGGTCCTTCGTGTTTATTCCTGGTCTCGGGGCGTGCCTGCTCCTCGTTGTGAATGTGACTCCCTAAACAGCAAAACGTGTTAAAACCGGTGCAGAAAAAAAGGCAGTGTGCAGGAAACTGCTTACCCAACCGTCGAGGAGGTCAGATAGACGCCGACAACCAACGTTTATCCCGGCGTCGCGTAACAGAGCCTTTATAAAGTCTAAGGATACGGGCTGCAGAAAATCAACACCATGAATCGAGAGTAAAGAATGGCAGTTTCTCATGCAAGCGTATAACATTCGCTAATGCATGAATAGAATCGAAAACAAGGGTATGAATGCACGAAAGCAATCAGATAGCCGGCTTAACCTACCACGTAGGTGACGATTTTGTAGTATGTTTCGTCATTACTTCGGAGACATTCCCAGACGCGTCTTTTAATAGCCTCGTTTTGAGCCTAAAAGGTGAAGCTTTCCGCAATGAGAATAAAAATTCGTTAAACACAGACATTGAATGTGATCGGACATTGTATGGCGCTGACGGCTTACAAGCAACCGTAGAAAGAACACAATATGGAGTTAAGGCCAGAACACCAACCTCCTTCGCCACAGGTCGGCGCGATGCATTCTCACTCGGATCAACACGTGTTGCAGAAGTGGAAGGGGTAGGGTCAGCTACATCGACATCGACGTCATAAGACGGCTAAAAAGACCGCAGAGGAGTTAAGTAGACCTCGCGACTGGACCGGCCTACACAAAAACACTTGGTGCCCACTTGGTGGCAGCATAATCCGAGTACCGTTACAACAAAGACAAAGGGCTACCTCTTCACTATTCATCGACTCCTCAACTGGAAACTCGTTCTTGCGGACGTCAGTGACACGAGCATGGGAACTTGCTAGTGGTTTGGTGGTCGAGGTAACGCACACGTCCATTTCGTGGGGCTCTGCAGCCGTGTCGACAACTGTAAGAAGAGTAGAGGATTTAAGGAAGTCACATTCACCACCGTAGCCAACCAACCGCCTTTCACTAACACTTTATTCGCCTTTTACCTATAACGCGTTCACAATTAGATGACAAAACTCATGCAAGAATTAACACGGCCATTCGCCTAGGTCTTGATATACGTCGAAACTATGACGGACATTCCTAGACTCCACACAACCTGAAACATTCCCACAAACAAGTGCAATTCACCTCAAAAAAAACAACCTTGGTAATTCTTCAAATAACCATCTGCGACTGCAAATAAAGCGCAAACTTATGCTACTGCGACATGCAAAACCTCACTTACACGGATGCAGTTCGTCGTATATGTGGTCTAGCAGCTGGACCGCCTTCTTCTTTGGCAGATGCCGAACGCCGTAGTCCGAGAGGGCTTTCTGAATTGTAGGAAAAAACGTTCGAACACACACACGTGAGCTAGCTGGCAATCATCCAATCGCAAAACAAACACACGTCTACACTTTACATAACCACACCTAACCAACCAATCACACCACGCACACACACCAACCAATCCAAAGCTGAGACTGCTTACCTTCAACTCGGGTGTCCTCATCTGGTCGAATGCAGGCTTCGGAGTGATTGGCACATTGGTGGAAATCACTGAAGAAACACGACGTCCACTGTGTCTCGCGTTTGGGGAAGGAGTCCTGAAAACAGCCTCGCATGCCAGCTTGTGCACGCAGTCATTATCACCATCACCACCACCATCACCTTCGCCGGTCTCCAAGTCCAGACTGCCAACAAGTGGCTGCGATAACGACAAGCTACGCTCTGTCTCGTCCAAATCAACCGTCATCCTGAGGCGCTTTGCCAATGGCGCAGGAGTTACCACGGACTCGTCACTGAAGATGCTCTCAGCCGCCACTTCCGCATCGCACGCCACACGACAGTTAGTGCGTCCTGGCGTCACACGTGAACCCACCGACGCTTCGCAGTCATTCTGTAATGCAGATATGTTGTTGCAAAACAAACACCTTTTACAATACCTGCGCTCTTGACTCTTAGCGCTTTCACCGGGCTCGTTGTAGCACAGTTGCAGAGACAACCGACATTCAGCCTACTTCGGACAATTGTTTCAACTACTTCTGGTATAAATAGTCTATTCAACCCATGACGCATAGACAGGAAAACAGGATAAAAATCACAACAGCACCAAGACCGACAACTCACCGGCTCCGTGCTCTGTTCGCCAGACACTGAAGGCAATGCGGCAGCAACACCTGGAGTACCCTCCAAGCAGCAATGTGAGGCCAAGTCAAATACCGGTGGCTACAATGCAAATGCACAATAACCACTACTGATGCATTGGGTGGCAGAACTCCATTATGGACGTGGGCGCAACTGGGTGAAAACCCATACTTACGTCTTCCTCCGTGGCCACAGTTTCGACAGCTTCAGGATCTGGGTCGCAAATGCCCGGACCAATAGGCGAATCCGCCTACAAAGCAAGTTGGGATGCATTTAAGTAGCCCAATGAGGAATTTCACTCAAGGAAAATGATGGCGCAAACATACGAGTCCGCAAAACCATTCAACGACTGAATTACCTCAATCACAATTACTTCGGGATCCGGTTGTTCGCTGCTTTGCCGCGCAATTGTAGTCGAATTAAGTGGCGATGCACGAGGAGAGGGCTAGAAAATAATAGAATTTAAAAAAATGGACTGATATTGTCCCACTAATTAGCAACACCGTGATACGTCCGAAAAGCGGCAACTGAGCTACAAAAGTCACAAGCCCTACACGCTCAAAAACCGGAATTAACATCAATCGCTGTAGAATTAGCTTGCATCACTTTTATGCACGATCAAGCCTGCTTTTCAGACACAAAACACCAAAACGGGGCACGTTATCCTTTAACTTAATACTACTTTCCGTAAAGCAATAGAATAAGCTTAGTAGCATTATTCTGCAAAAGGATCGATTGACAAATTGTAATCTCTGAGTGAGAAGCAATCTTACGTTACTTCTTGTGCCAGCGTCAAGGGGGTCATTGTTGTTCAGATTATCTGTTGATGATGCAAACAAATCAAACGAGCTGGATGAGGCCCGATTGTCCCATTCATTGACGGGTTTAGGGGACTGCGGGGAGATAGGCATAGAGACGGGGGAAAAAGAAAACACAGCACTGGTCCTGGGGGGTGTGGGAAGGTTTGCGATGTCTTTGCCTGGGGTGGCTGCAACCATTGCTGATTTATTGCCAGAAAGTCTGCTGCGCACGACATCCAACATTTGCCAGCTGCATTAAGAGGAAAATCTGCTACACAAGAAGCAAATAAATGGAAGGAGGAAAAATGTGCGGAGACAGACCAGTCAAGAGTGAATTCGGCCTTTGCTGTCAGCGAAGAAAGCGCGGTTAGATCGAATGTGTACAAAGCAGACAAAAGATCAAGCAGTTCTGTTCTGCTCAAGCCAGGAGCGCTGATACAATTAGTATTATCCTAAAAAATAATATAAATGAGCAACGACTCTGCCACTATTGAAAACTTTAGAGATAAACCAACCCTAAGAATCGCCAGTTCGGGATCCCACGTGGCCAAAATAAAACGATGCGCTGGAACTGAGGCCCCGGAGTCCAAGCATATAGACAAATCGGAGCAAATTGGGTTACCGACCATTCGTGCTAACATTTTTGCGAAATGGGGTTGTGTTTGATGACAGGAGAGTTCCATCTGTCAAAACAAAGACGTTGATATCATTTAAAAATTTTATTCAGAAGCACCTTCAACACACTAACTTACTTCGCTATGAATTTGCAAAAGTTCTTGCTTGCATTCTTCTAAAGAGTTGGCAGGGCCCGAGTCGTTCTGGGGGAGGAAAAAAAGAGTTAGGATAAGAACTACAGAAATATGTAAGCAAGCGCTTACTTACACAGGTGACGCCGCATGCCGGAGAAAGAGGAAGTGGAAATTTCTGCTTTTGAGAAGATGGGCCTCTGCCAGGGATTTGAGACAAGCGAAGACGGTTAACACCATGTTCATTCCAGGTGGGGTTCAAAATGTGCAAAAGCGAGTTAACGTAGTACGTGGTCTTAGACAAGAGAGATGTCGGTTTAGGGTCAGCGGAAGCCAACTTCCAGAGCCTGGACGTGATATAATTCGTAGATCCAACTTGCGAAGACTTCGACGGTTCAAAAGTCCCAATCTTATAAATATATATTTAAAAATTTGGGTTTGATCAAGAAACAGAAACAGGCGCAAATGAACGCACGGATACCTTCAAAAGTTGTAGGAGGCGACTGGAGAAAATTGCGTTCCGGTCAATCGATGAAATCAGCAAATGGTCAATCGATGAAAAGGCAGCAGCAATCTTTCTTTTTTCTCGACTTTTAGGGGGCCTTTGATTGACAACCAAGCAATTATTAATCGGGAATATTGAACACGATATAGAGTTAATTTAAAAAATTCAGATAGTGGGGAACAACTCACTGTTTTTTTGTAAATCGACGAGAGTCCAATGTGGGTCTACGGATGTAAATAAATACATATTAATTACCTTAACTGGTCATTAAACAGCTTTTTGTTTTCATCCAAATGAAAAAGATTAAGTAATGAAATCCCAAGGATATCCGCGCACGACTTTAAATGTTTAAGTGCAGTCTAAAAACGTTAGTATATCATTTTTGCTTACCGAACAAGAAAGGGTTTTATTGCAGGCTGGACAATATTGCACAGAACGGGCCTTAAAGAGCAACGTACAAAAACACTAATGGTCTTACAATCCGTTCACAACAAGAACTTCTATGTAAGTCAATACGTTCTTTTGAACTTGAGTAAAACGTCTTATTGCAAATTTCACAAAATTCTACAGGAGGCTCAAGATCACCTTCATCAGGCATAAATAGCGCCCTCAAAAGGCCAATCAAAAAAAGCAAGAAAAATTCGAAAGCCCACAACTTAAGTAAATGTTGAAATCAAATAAAACAAACATATTATATACGAAATAGCAAATCAAAGCAACATTCAAAAAGATTAAATGCTTGTTTCAATTAAAAACTAATTAAAATTTAAGTATCTATTTTAAATTTAAAATCAAGGCACTTGCGCTACTGTGACAGTAAAACTTAAATGCGGAAAACTGCGGTAGCTAGAGATTTAGCGCGACCTTACAGCCCTCTACTTAACAGCTCGTAACAGTTCGACAAGATTTGAAAAGAGGCGACTGCGCACACGACCGTTTATTGATGCCAAACCAGCTAAGTGGCTTTGTGTTCGTGTGAGTACTCGTGCGTAACAGGTGAATAATGACCAAGGCTAATAAAAAAGGGGGTGAGTCATTGGTACACTTGGGCCATCATACACGCAACACTCACACGACGTGGCTGTCCATCCATTATAAAACCTCCGAAAGTTCCTAGTTGACGTATTTGGCCTCCATTCCATCACTAATTTGAATGTCTAAATTTTTCGCATAACAAGTTTTTTAGTTTAAAAAAGTCCACGTGTACTGCGCAAAGGTCAACAATTTTATATCAAAGCTACCTTTTTTGACGAATAAATTCCTCGTTTGATTAATAAGTCTTTGTTTGCATTATAGGATAGTGTACTTGGAAACCAGCACTTCAGCAGAATTCATTTTTTGTCCGTGTGCGTTCTAATCTTCTTACTTCCTTTAACCTGCATGTTTCTCAAAGTGGACCCTAAGTGTCGGAACATGTCGGCATTACCAATACCACGTTATCTTTGTAATATCTCTACAATCCACTTCGATCTCATCACTTGGAATTTAGAACGACGATGTGCTTAAAGACCGTATTTATTCTACCTATGAACGTTCAACCACATTCACAGCATCATCTCTCTAATTTGATTTTATGCCTTATCTACCTTTTTATTGAACGTGTAGACCCTCAAGACTTATAAAGTCAGAAACTCATGACATGTTTTCTAATTATCAGTTACCAGTAGATGTACACAAAGTTTTAGTTTATGTCGTATTTTCCAATGAAATATTAATTTGAAATTAATTTAAATATCAAGCCTTTTCGTAATTTTCAATAAACTGACATACATAAGCCATCTTTGCAACATTTGCGTATACTTACTAGTCCGTCGCAATTATTTTGAATTTGTTTAGCCATTTTTAATACGATAAAGCAAGATGTTCATTTAAAGCATGCAGATCTTGAATATTGTACAACTCTAATTCTCCTTAGTAAAATGGTCGCAAAATTTGATCCCACAACCTCGTGAAAGGAATTCGACCAACATCAGCGAGAATATCCTCAGGACAAGCTTTGATTGATTCCAGTTTCCCCCGATGTCTTATTTTGTTCTGATGGCGTCAAAAGGCCAGCACAAGCACCTTACGACGGTCCATTTAAGATAATGCGATGAGCAGAAGAAATGGGACACAGATTACTGTGAGTGCAGTTCGTCGCAAAGCTGTCAACACGGATGACCGCAGGATTCTCTTCTTATACCCAAGCAACGGTTAATGCACAATGAATTCTTCTACATCTCTCCTATTTTCCACCTCCCGTATCGGCTGACCCTTGGTACAAATAGCCCGGTTTGCTGATATATTTCTAGAATTGTAAAGTGCACGCTGCGTCTCACAAAAAGACACTATAAAGAAAGATTATTTGCCGTCAACTGTCCTCAACTAATATTTAGTGAAGAACATTTAAGGGTTAACAGAATGTCATCGATTGTTGATTACAGTTGATCATCGATTTGGATGTAAAAAATACTATATCCCATCACCATTTTGCCTTTATTCTCACGTTGTTACGGGATGTTAAATCGCACAAAATATAATACGACATAATCTTACCGCAAATTCTTGAACCGAGGACGAATAAATAATTCAACTTGTGTGAGCCAATGTTACAGTTGACCATAAATGAATTGTGCATTGACATGAAATTAATGCCTTACAAAGGAATACATTGACGTCTTGATTTGTTCGCCATGCCACTAGATGTTGGTAACTTTACAATTACCTAGGTTATCTTAAAAATTGATCAAGAACTAGAGTAGAAGCAGTCACAAGCAGAAGCTACCATGAGCAAAGACGGACCTCAGTTCTTGGTTTGAACAATTGCTGCTAGCTTTAACAGCTGATTTAACTGCAAAACAAAAAAATGAATTTTTTTAGCTAAGCAACCGTAGAATCTGTATTTCTAGAATATTCTAAAAAATTATTTTACAAGTATACACCGCAGCCACTATTTTGTCATAGCTTCATTTGATCTGGGATGCATGATGATCACGTCTTGATAATAAGTTATTTGAAAATCATTGCGTGTATCATCAATACTTTAAGGTGAAATTTGTCTGACCATGATTTTTATAAATTTGAACTATTCATTAAGCGCGTCCATCAAAATGGAATATACTGACAGCTTCAACCATACCGCAGCGCTTCTCGATTTTTCCTTGCTCCGTTGATAGTTGTTCTGCAAGGTTAATAATCCAAAACCCAACAAGACGAGGTCAGCATGATTCAGTATGTGCGTTCTCAGACACAGAAATTCAGCTAGACCACGACTTTATAGAATATCAGAGCCGTAGTGTGAAGAAGCTTAATTGAATTCTCACAAACCAGAGCTGTACGTTACTTATCGTCAATTTCTGTCTGCGTCGCTCTATATATATATAACACCTCATCTGCCTATGTCTGGTTAACCGCATTGCTTCCTCGTACGCCAATCAAACGCACATTGATAGGGAAATGGCTGAGTTCAGCGCTGTCTAATATGTCTGCGCTGCCGGCCGTCACCATTCAGAATACCCGAGCCCTAGTATTAAGACTGGTACAACAAACAATGCTTCAGTGACCAACCAAAATCCGGAGCTTTACGTCGAGCGCCGTCCATTCGAGTCCACCACGCTGGCCACGCACTTCGTTATATACTGCTCCTCATTCGTGTCTTTCTCTGGCTGGCTGCATGTCTTCCTTGCGGGCCACTAGAACGCAGAGAGAAAGAGGATTGGCTGAGGCCAGCGTGGTGCGATGTGTCTGCGCTCTTATACGCCGGTTCACCACAACACTGCTGTCAAAAGCCAGTGTGAACATCTTGGTTGTAAGCTTTTAATATAATCATTTACAGGCATTAATATCTACACCTCGAAATTAAATTAAATGTCAATTAACTTGTACATATCCTTTATGCATGTGATTGTGCCTAAAGTGCTATGGACCTCTGTTGGAATTCTGGATCCCCTGTGACTGACGTCGTTTTTTACTTACAAATGTTTTGGTGCTGTAGTTATACCGCATAGTAGGTATCTTAGTGGTTCTACCTATCGCATCTATTTAATTTCTACTCCTAGCTCCTAGTTGTTGAAACCCATTCAAACCCCCAATTGTACCTAAACTCGCAAGCGAGACCTTCGGAGCCTTTGATCACGGTTTATTTTTATCTCATTTTACCCACTTCAATAAGTTTGGGTTTGCTTTTCGCTCGCGATTTAATGAAATATTTGTTATATTGATAAAATAACCTGAATTTATGCGTATTCGCTAAAGAACTTTCAACATCATTGATTGCGATGACTTTTATGACGCGTCATTTCTTGTAGCAAAGCTGTATTTGTTGTCAAAATTTCGAATTGGTGTTTGTTGTTCGTACATTAATTTTTGGAATCATTGGAAAAAAATCATTCCCGTTTTTTTGATAGGATATGTTTTGCCCATATCTCATCTTGTTGATATTTGTTTTTAATTTTAGAACCAATAATGGTATGTCAAAGTCTGTCGCCTAGAAAGTTGTACAATCGGTTTCTTTACGTTACTGGACTTTACATATGCGATCCGTGGGAAAGAAGAATGTGTTGTATCCTTTTTCCATTATTTCCTAAGGTCCGCCTCCATGTCCGTTTTATTGGACTCATATAATGGCAAGATATTACACTCACGACTCGGGGTAGATCCTTATCCTAAACCTAAACTACATGCGGATAAATTTCTAGGTTCTCTTTTCATTCAGGGAGTTGTTTCGTTTCCTTTCCCCGTAAGCTGTGGTCACTGGACTCATGCATCTAGTCCTTTGTCGTCATTTTTTGTGACTCACGTTTCCTAAAACGACAGGCTTATCGTTGTTTAAACTGATTACTTAATTTGTGTTGGCCGGGAAATGCTTTTTCTCCTGGCGATGATGCTGGGTATATACGCGAGTATTGAAAGTGCTAACGGTTATCCTTAACTAACTTGTCTCTAGTCACGCTGATCGTTGGCTTCATATTTATACTAGTGTTGTCAGCCTTTATATTTCTTCCTTCCGATGCGATGGCCTTCTACTCCTACATACAAAGTCGTCGTTCGAACTTGAATTCTAAAATTGACCTCTGAAAATTCACTGTTTTCTCTCCCTGACTGCCCATGCTTGTATCCGTGTTTTTTTCTATATTTCACGTTTACTAATTTGGCTATTGTTAAGTTTGAATCTCTTTAATCAGCTGAAATAAACGCGGAACAATGCTTCTGTGCGTATGTTATCAAACTTCCAAAGTCGGGGTTAATCTTACTTTGCTTTGTTTTGTCTTGTTAAGTAACAACTCATTGCCTGCTAAATCGGCCAAACTGTTACCGGTGTGTTGCATGCGCAGTGATACCCGCATTATTTAGGTAGCCATAGCGCTGCTTGGTAATCTTACGTGCGACCGTGTATGTGGTACACAGTATGAAAATCGATGAAATGCTTTTAACCTGAGGAATGCTACTTGTTCCTCTATTTCTGGTTTTCGCTCGTGTTTAGTTTAAAATTCGTCCCGTAAATCTCTTTCACACACAGAACCGAGTTTCCATTGTGTGATTTCTATGAAGTTAATTGAATGGACACGTCATGTTGTGTGGTTCCATGTGCAGAAACGACTTGATGTTAGAGGAGTAAGTAATGTAAGATATCACGCGAGGCGTGAGAGTAAATGTTATCACGTTTAATAGAATTCTGAATCTGTTTCATCAATGCCTTATTTGCTTACATTCGTTTAATGCTATACTCTTCTGTCCTCAACTTTTATTCTCTTCTTGATCCCACATTTCAACCGAGTTCGGGACACGAAAACTGATAATTTACTATAGCGAACAAATAACCTTGTTTTATTTCTACCGAAGTCAAAACGTCTTGCTGACGTGACTCAAGCGCCCTATTTCTTATTATGGGTAAACTTAGTGGATGTCAATTACGTGGGCGTACATGCTGAGCACGTGGCCCTGGCGGCATGTTAAAAGCATAATGCCTGTGTTTGTAGAAGTTTGAAGGTTTGTTCTGTGGTTTGCCTAAAAGGCTTAGTCAAGGTGAATTGCCACTTTCACCAGACACAGGCCTTTATCAGAAGCTATATTCAATGAGCTAGGTGTACCACAAATACTATCTATTGGATTGTGATGCAATTGTTAGAGTGTCGGTAATTCTGCGTGAGTTAACCCTGCCTGCGGGATTATCGATTACAGTGGTTCATCCCTGTTTGTAGTGGTTATGCACGCCCGCTCATCCGTACAGAGATACGTGGCTGACTCAACCCTAACAAACGATCGTGTCCTCTTGCCTTTGTTCTCTTGTTGTTACAGGGTGTTAACAAGAGGGCTGTAAGTTAGTGCTAAAACGGCCACTACAGGGGACTTTAAGAGCGGATATGTAACATACCGCTCTCATCGGTAATGGTGTGAGCGAATTGTGAACACCGTTCAGTGCATTTCTTAATTTTAGACCGATGATACGTTAGTAACCTGATCACGCAAATGTAAAATAAAAATAGGATCTGCTGAAGTATGAACTGCTGTATGTGCCGAAACCAATGCTTGAACTGAGGTACACACGATTCACTTGAGATGGTGGAAATTAACCGCATGAATAGGCCGAAAGCACAGGTAAAAAGCGAGCGATTGTGATTTCGTTTGTGTTCAAGGTTTGCACCCACATGCATGACGATTGAATAAACAATTGAAATTAGGATGGTAATGGGTTATGCGCCCTGCTAAGTTCTTGAAGGGGTATTACAAGCATATAGGCGAAAAGCGGTACAAAAAAAATCGGGTGAAGTGAGACACGAATCGCAGTGATAAATACTAAATTGTGAAGTAAAAGCAAAACATTTTGATCAGATTTTCGAATTGTACATAACATAACGTCGATATTTGAATCGTTTTTGTGTGACAAAGTAGTGACAGGGCGATTATTGGCGATCGATCATAAGGAGACTGAAGTTGGTCATTGATAGATCACGATATCGCATTACCATCAAACCTCGGGAGTAACAAACGAATCTGAGAGTAATCACCAACAACACATTTCCATTTGGTACAGCTCGGAAGGTACTTGAGTTGGAGATTCGACGATTTTGGAAGGACAGTCGAGTAGACGCAAATTGGAGTACTCATCCTACATTAACCTGGGTTTAACCGATTAAAAAAACCGATTATTTTGATGTCAGCGAGAATGACACACAAGTGTACCGTATTGCACAATTGGTCTGTGTATATGCAACGTGTATGATCATGATAATAAAATACAACGAGATAACCATCACTGCGTTAATTGCTCTATATTGGTTCTCAAAATTTCGCCGAAATCCAGGCTTGTGACCTAATGGCACAGTGGATAATGCCTAGATTTCTCTAGCCGATTAGAAGCCGCGAATCTAAGTAGAGTTCAAAGGTTGCGAATGAGCTAAATTCGTCTAAAATAAATTCAAGAAAAAGTATTGATTCATTTGGGCTTAGGTCGAAGGCTGCGATTTCTAAATTGAGGTCAAAACCTGGGGAATTGTCCACACATTTCATTGGCAGCGCAATTACTGGCCCCTGATATGATTTATTCGGGACTAAATATCGGTTTTGCAGGAATAACAGTTATGGCCTTGCTTCCTATTTCAGGAAATCATTTAGAGTTGCTCATTCTTTCACAAGTACTGCACTTCTAGTGATAACTGAGATTTGGTTGTCTCATTAAGCCTCGTCTTTTACATTCCAATCACGATCAAATTTTTGAACAGTTGTGTTTATCTCTGCATGCCCAACGGTTATCTACCTGTATACATCTGATGTCTATAAAAATGTTTATTTTGTGGTTTTCTAAGGCATACATTTCTAGTTTACCTAATGACAATTCGCTCTTTTTCAAGCCTACCAAAGTACCGTTGGCTTTATTACAAGGCTGATGTAGAATAAGATAACTCGCCTTTACCTCCAACTCGAACACAAGTCGGATATCGCGTTGATTTTACACCATGCCTTTGACACATTATGATTAATTTAACTCCCTCCACATTTTATCCTAAATTATTTGTTTTGTTTTATGGCTTTATATATAATACGGTGGATAAATTTACAAAGTCTGCTAGTGTGGATGCCGAAAACATCTACGTGTAAATTTGGAGGTAATGACATTTGTAACAATTTTCATGGCGGTTTGCTGATGTCAGTCACTGGAATTCGTCGTCTTAACAACAAGATATACGTGATCAGCCAAATAAGAACTCTTTCGATGCGGAATCTGGAAGTTGTGGTTACGCTCTGACTTCAAATTCTGTCGCATTAAAATATTTAATTGAATATTAATATTTTAGTAAATCTAAATAGAAATAACACAAATATGTAAGTAAGAATGTCCTAACATTAAAGAACAGATAGCCGTAATTTTGGCAGTGTTTCGAACCCAACAAAATATCTGATTGAGATGATCATGAATGCATTTAACAAACATATGAAATCCTTTCCTGTGCAAATTTTGAAAGATTTTATTGTGCGGCATTGAACATGTTTTAATTGCGATATTTGTCCATATTAAAGGTTCGGCTTTATGACGTCTGTGTTAGACCTGTTTTTCAGCGCCATCCGGCCTCGCATTCGCTATATCCTATTTTTATATTACTTTTGAGTTTACTTAAAAACTTTGAACCTGTTTTAGTAAATCCTTGCATTGTTTTGATGCAATTTTATATCGCTATGGTTTAAGCGTTATTTTTCAGTCAAGGTTACCTGACGGATTTAACTCATTGTGTTCATTTCCGCGTGGATTGTTCTCGAAGTGTTCCGACGATGGCTGATGATATCCCAAGCCTTGAAGACTTCTTTAGTCTCACTGAAGATCGCGGAGTGTTGAAAAAGGTTATCAAGGAAGGAAAACGAGACATTCATCCAATAAAGGATGATACTGTTGTCGTCCATTATGTCGGGACGTTTCATGGTGGATCAGAACATGGTCAGAAGTTTGACTCAAGCCGTGATAGAGAGGAGCCCTTCAAATTCAGAGTTGGGAAATGTAATATATTTTATTTTGGTTAAATTTTTAGCTGAGGTTATTAAGGCCTGGGACCTGGCCATACCCACAATGAAGCCTGGAGAAATTTGTGAAATAGTTGCATTTCCTGATTATGCGTACTTCGATGGAAAAACGCGCCGGTTCGAAATTGAACTAATAGATTTCTACGGTACAATTTATTCCGCGTAATTATATGATGCGGCAATTGCAGGTAATGACGTAAGCGATAAGTACGATGGTACGTTGCTTATGTCGACAATGGAGAAAGGAAATGCGGCCATTCAGCCCAAGCCTGGTGTTACGTGCGAGATTCATATTAAGGGATTTTGTGATGGACAATTATTCGATGAGCGCGATATTTCGTACACAGTTGGCGACTTTGAAGAAGCAGGCATTCCTGAAGGACTCGATAGAGCGCTAACTTACATGAACAAAGACGGGAAGGCACGCGTGAGAGTTCTTGGATGTAACTCTTTTTCGGAAACTGAATATGCACAACATGGACTTCCTAAGGACTCACCACTAGAGTATGAGGTTACTGTCATGTCTTGTGAAGTGGTATGATAATGCTTCATTTGGTCAGTTTTAGAGGAAAAGTGTTGGTGTTCTTCAAACTTTTGCAGAACAGATGGAACACTTGGAAATGTATAAGTTGAAAGCAAATGAATACCTTAAAGTAATTAAGATGCTTTTTTGATATCTTATATTCAGGCTGGAAAATACAAATTGGCACTCAAAATGTACCATGAACTGCAAGGGGAATGCTTTTCAGTCGTTACGGATGGATGCAAAGAAGATGCGGACCTTAAAAAATTTCGGGTTACTCTGCATCTTAACAAAGCTCTTGTCGGTCTTAAAATGAAATCCGCAGACTCGTGTTTGAAAGAATGCCAAGACATTATTCAATTAGATCCGCTCAATGAGAAGTGTTTTTACAGGCAGGGTGAAGCCTACCTTCTTCGGGGTGATCACGAAGAAGCCTTGGTATGTTTCAAAAAAGCACTCAGAGTCAATCCTGAAAATTCGGAAGCTGCAAGAAAGATAAAAATGTGTGAGACTACTCTCTCAGATGCCCTCCGCCGTGAAAAGACAATGTTCCAAAATGCATTTAAGCGCCTTGGCGATGTAAGTTAAGTCGGGAGTTGATAATTGTTTCTCATAGACTACTTCATCTGGTGTTGTTGATGAAGTCGGCCGCGACAGTGCTTCCGTGCCAGTCGAAAACACATCGTCATAGTTTATTGCCATTACGTCCCTCCGTATGCATCATCACGTTTATATTTTCTGTTTATTGTTGATACTCAATAAAATTATTTTCAAAAGGCGAGTAATCCGTTCAAAAGGAAACGCTCTTGATTAGACAGGTTTTTTATGCCTTTCCCATTTAAATGGCTGCTTTCTAGCCCCTAAGCGCTGGCCCGTGGTTATGATCCTATATTCGTCGAATTATTTTTCGGTAACAACCTGAAGTCCCTTGGAGTGTGTAACCCGATATTTGGTTCTTTGTACAATAGTCGGGATACCTTTGTCTGCGTCTGTCGTTCTGATGTAACGACTTGAGATCGCACGGTTGTGATATTCCCTGAGGAACCTCGATTTCTCCGCGAAATTTGGTTGAAGGATGTGGCTGCAACAAGACTTAAGGAGTTCAGAGCGAAGAACTTGGTTCGACACCTCGGGAAGTGGTGTGTAGACATGTGTGCAGGACTGCATAGGGTTGCGCGGTGCGTGCAAGAGTGAACTACTTGGTGGAAAGATGTTTTAGACGGCAACGTGGCTCGCAGAAAACACGACGGGGGTATGTACATCCGTCAATTGTTTTCAGTGTCCCGTAAAATGTAGAAGCATTGATTTCTGTGGATTGACAATAGTAAATGCATAAAAGCCTACGCCAGTCAGGTAATTGTACCACATCTTGGCGTGTTTCTGGGGCTCGTGCTTTTGACAGTCGCTTTCTTGTCTCTACCGTCGTTTGGCATTTCTCATTTCACTTTCCAAAAAGCAATTTCCTTTTTAGCCTTTTGACTGATTTACTATTATACGTCGACTGGCAGACGCACATGAATCGCATTACTACCTGATTCGAGCCCAACCATAGCGCATCGCCGTTTAGATTAGCGTTAGTTACGGATGAAATTAGCGGCGTGAGAATTTGACAGAAATTAATTAGCCTCGTATACGCGAAACTTGGTCAATTATCAAGGTCTGTGATAACAGCAAGGCATCTACACGTACGCATGCAAGATCGATCTGTTCTCACAAGCGAAATTTAGTCATCTTATGTCGGCATCTAAGGTGGATTGAATGCACTTAAACAGCGTTTTTATCTTAAAATGCAGTGAACATTTAATTGGGCTGAGGACTATTACCAGAAAATGCCTCAGGTAACATCACGGACACTAGAAGCATCTAAATTAGGAGCTTGGACTGCATTGACAACATTGCTGTTTGTGTAAACAAAGCAGTATTTGACAGGGGAGGATCAGTAGAGAGATAGGGGAACAAAGTGGTAATGTTACTGTCCCAAATGTTCTTCAAAAGGTATTGATTCCCGTATCCAGTTCCGGAGCTTATTATACGTTTTGTTATAACAGGCCGATTATTCAGGGGAGATCACGTACCAAAATTACCGTAGAATGTGTCCGCCAGGATTGATTACGTGCAGAGGTTACGCTTTGGTTTCTCTTCCATGACTCCAGCAACTAAATTCCTCCATTAAATTAGATGTGATTTTCCACATCTAATTTAAATTAATACTGGCATTTTGGAAATAAGATGGATGTCTGACGATTGGTGAAGTTCAGTGACACCGGGATCGAGCTATCTGACAAACAGTAAGACTGTACTTTCGCGACCTAAACCTCTTTTTTGCAGTGAGTGCTTCGAGCTGTTTCATTCATCGTCAATCGTAATTCCAGTATACTTATTTCGAGTAGAAACGCTTTATAGTCGTTCTGAGAATATCTCACGTGACCTCACACCTAAAACACCACGCCAAAGTGTATCAAGTTAAATTTCGGATTCAAGCCTAAAAAGCACGAGATCTGAAGATATTACATTTCCGGTCAATACAATGGCAGCCGCAGTTAATGCATATCACAGCACAATACATACACGAGCGTCTGCACGTCTCGAACGAACTGAGTTACAGCCAACGTATTTTAATTTATTTGAGAGTATTTAGTTAGCTGGCGATGACTGTGTCCTAACCATGAAGTTGAGTATGAAAATCGATAGTCGGAAAAAGCTAATGCAGAGTGGTTAACTGACTCACAAAGGCTAAGTCTTAATTAAAATATTAAATACCAGAACACGAATAACCAACCAAGTAAACACGTGGCAGGAATTCATAAGTATAATAAATGAAACTTATGGGAGAAAATCGGAAATTTTCAATCGTATATGATCCTAAGTGAAGAATTCTAAAAAAGATTGCGTTCGAAATTTCAGAGGGATGCAGTTACGACACATCATTTTTGTCATCACACTGCTAATGAGTATTCTCAACGGATTCGAATCCGAAATTTGGCAAAAGTGAGAAAATGCATCAGATGGTATGCTGAAGTCAATAGTTTGAAATTGAATAAAAAACTTGAACATGGATGGAGGGTAGCGTCAAAATTTTCTAATTTTAATCTTCCAAACATCATAGTTGCCATGCAATTTTGTTGCCGCGTGTTATAAATTGGCAGCAGCTAACATTTAGAAGTTAAAAGCAAAATTTTAGTGGCTTTATATATTGCAGAGAGAAGGAATATATTTAGGGCATCAATACTATCATCAAAGCATATATTAATATATCACCATGAATTCAATGTCTTGATGTTGTGAAGTACACTAAATGGACAGTTCAGTTTCCGAGGCTGACATTTTGCCATATCTGAAACTACGAGATGAATTTCGGACTCTCAAAATATCGCGTTAAACTTCAAAACAGCAACACAGTAGTTAAGCAAAAAAAATAAAAACATGAATTATTCACTGCGCGGACTTGAAACTCCAAATAATTTCTGTAGTTTCAAATGTTTCATTACATGAGGGACCGTTTATTTAGATTCCTCAGTACATCAAACTGTAAGAGACAAATATATGCGTTAAACAATATTAGTTATGCATAAATACGCATATATTTGCTGAACTGCATTCGCACTCAAACAGATTTCGATTGTTAAGGATACATGCGTTTTCACAAGAGTAAACACAAATTTCATCAATGACCAATGCTGAACAAAATTTTAAAAAAAACTTTTTACACCATTCGAAAAAGGCCTATTTTTTAAATCCCAGAAAGAGGTGCTTGATATTAGCATAAAGACAGTGAATAAAACGTCAAAGTGATGGGTAAATCGCCACAACAGCAACATGCGTTATCAAGAATAAGAACGATTGCTAAGTACATAAGGCATCGTTTTCAGATAAGGCATTTAGACAAAGGAAACACACGCTAAAGCCCACTCCGAAAAAGTCAGGATTCCATTGATTTAAACTATGACAATCATTGGCGGCTACTTGAATTTACTGCAGTTGGTGTGTGTCTGTGTAGCGCACCTGGGCATAATAAGAGGACTAATGGACAGTTATACGGGTATATTGACAGAAAACACAACAACAGTCTCCAACGTCAGGGTTCCGGTTCTAGTGTTCACAAGGGGTTTCTAATATACTGGGTTCAGGCTGCTCCTGTCCGCTCATTGGCTCCTGCTTGGCCTCTAGAAATAGAAAGACAATCTCGTGAGGTGATTGGCTATCTGGGCTTTGGCGCCCCATTTGAAACTTAAATACTCCTCGCAACCGGTGTAGCGTGCTTGGGCTTGATCAGAAGGCGTGTGGACGAATAGAAAGTTTATTGGTACAAAAATATCGATGTAAGTCTCCGGTATCGGGGTTAGAGT
>UXSR01000556.1:0-26961 GCA_900604375.1 Mesocestoides corti
GCCTGCTCTGTATTTGGCGGCCCGTTTTAGATGCTTGACTGATTCACCGAAATTATTGTCCGACAGTAAGTCGTGGTGAACGGGACTCAACCAGCGGACAGTATGGTTATACCAGGTACACCATTGTGTCAAACCTCAATCTGGCCATGTTCTGTGTGGACTAACGTTACCTGCGTGATTTTATTCAAAAGACTCCTTTTTATTGGGTTAACAATTGGAAGATCTGAGACTCGTTGTTACTCTAATGGTTGGTAAGTCTTTAAACTTACAGAATGCTTCTACTCACTTCCGGCTCTAACTAGCGTCTGTGAGCAATTATGCACGCGCAACTTATGTTTTGCAGCGGAGAATGAGAGAGTAAATAGTTCAGTAATGCTTTATCGTATTTGTAGCACCAGACCGTGTTTTTTACTGAGTTTTTAAAAGCAATTTTTACCAGCTATATCTGTCTCGTAAAAATATAATTTTGTGAGGAAAGGGTTTTGTGGTACGGAAGATAGATCTACAAATGGAAACGAATGCACGCAATTCGCATGTGGCCACGTATGCTTGTGCCGATTGACACGGGTATATAAAAGTTCAATACCCCTATCGAACGTATGCGCGGACACATGCCCCGGACGGGAGGCAAATGTGTTGTGCACACCCAGGCCAGTTGGTGTGCACGTCACTGGCGCTAGCCAGTGCATATAAAAGACCAGATATTGATTTTATCACCATGGCTACGCGACAACGTGTACAAACATAAACGCGCGTGAATGCATGCGCGGTTTTGTGTGGGTGTGCAAGCATGCGTATGTATTGTGTAATCACAACAGAAGAGGTAAAATATCATTCTGGCCAAATCTTTCCCGAAAGACCATGATGTGTTGAAAAGCGATGTGTTGGACAACCAAATTTAACGATCTCCTTTAAATTATTATGAAAAATGGCACCAATGGTGGAGTTCGATGAACTGCAGATAGCGCCACATCGTGCTTATATTCTGTTGATTGCCCAAAAAAGTATAATTTTGTAAAAATGAATCTAACAGCAATTTTTGCGACCAGTAGTGTCTCCTAAAGATGCTATGTTTGCATGAATAGCAACTTACCTGCTTCAGTGTTGTTAGATGAAGTGCAATCAAGCACGTCCTACGTTGGGGAGGAATCTGGTCGAGAATGAAAAAAGCACTTCTGTTCATTTAAACGGTAATCAAAAAGAGACTAGTTGCTGAGTTGGTGTCAAGGTAGTTGAACTAACAGAACATGCGTTCGGAAGCTTTCCTACACAGATTTTACGCTAGGTCTATTTAATTGCTCCAAGGTGCAAATGAATAACATACGTCGTATGATCATAAAATATTCCCTTGAGTCAAATCAAAGATAATGCAAATCATTATGTAGGCACTGGGCAAAGCCTGCATCAAAAACTTCTTGGATCGTGTACCTGAACCACCACAGGGCTTCGCAAAACCGCAAACCACCCCTAGAAGGTCGTTCGTTCCCAGCTTACAAAATCATTAGCAGTGCCTCTTTCAAATGTTCAAATCGTCCAATTGCTAGCTTGGCCGCGTATTTTGCTTTCCTTCCCACCGACATGGCGGTAATTTCGTGACCTGATTACTGACCGTCATGGTAGCTTCCTGGGGTAATTAAGGCCCAAATAAATTCGGTCTGCGCTTCTTCAACCTAAGGTATGTATGTTCGTAAATTTCCAAAAACATGTGAATGCCAAATAGAAACCGGATTATTAATTCTTCTGTGCTCAATAAGTAAATTACAGGGTGTTCGTAAATGTCATTATTTTACGACAAACAGAGGCAAAATTAAAAACCCATTATTTTTTATTTGATTCCAGAAATACTTAACCAAGGTTGCGGTTTTAAAATGACTAAAATCTAAGCGTCCAAACACTATTATACCTTGTTACAAAGGGCGCCCAGTAGCAACATATCCAAGTAAAAGGCCAAGTTCCATTTTAAAAGGAATCGCCAATATGTTGAGACGCCATACACCACTAATTACCCAACAAGGATGAAGTCTGTGGAAAGACAGAGTGTCAACCGTTTATTCGAGAACTTGTCGAAGCCGTGGTGGTGTGTGGGGTTTGCGCGATTGTTTTTATGCCTCGGATGTGTGAGTCATAAATGAGCTAACACCGAGACCTAGGCGTGAGGATAATCCAAGATATATATCCGTGCGAATGAAGGAGGATTTGAGGATTCGAGTGCCTGGCGCCATGCTGCGACAAGGGGGAACCCTGTGCCGGAGGCGGAGCGACCGCATTAAGGGGTTGACTAAACATGATTCACAACAAGTAATAGTTTTGATTCCTTGCTAAATAGATCTGCACTGCAAAATTAAAAGCTTATGGGTACAATTCAAGACATGTATATATTGCTGAAGTTTTAAATATGTGTTGGGGATTCAGCATTCCCCAAAACGGCCCATCATGGGTTGGAATTTCGTCATTGTGTACACAATTGCCCTGACCACGCCAATTAAGTGGGTGAGTCACCCAAGGCACCCCACTGACGGCTCCATCTATATTAATCCGCCCTGGTCCATTAGTTCTAGGTCATCTTTGATTTCTATAAGTGAGCCCTAACTGACAGAACACTCGACCTTTGCTGAGGCAGCAAAAGCTACCCGCAAGACGTCTTTATTTTGTACTGGGAGGGTGGGGTCTAGCGTCAGACATGGGATCTTCTGTTCGGATTATTTGGATGTGTGGTTTTGGTTGCAGGCAAAATTGGACAATATGACTCATATTGCTACAGTAATTTTATTTTTTTGTGCTAAATTAACTAAGGCTACAAATATACCTTGGATGTTATTTGACCACATTATGGCAGCGTTACAGGTAGGATTTTGGACTGAACTCAATTACATTAGCATCCTTGGGAATTTATCATTCCTTTGAACTTAGGTTGGATTCGAAATGAAACGTTTTAGTCACTCCATTTATGGCTTAGGCTCCCACACCTGAATTACAGAAAAATTTTTTTTTGCTGTCAATGAGTTACCGTTGTGGACATTGAATAAGACAGTTGCAGTCTTATGACTGCTTTTTATGGAGAAATATTCATTTTCATGCTAAATTTTAACGGTGCATTCAAATATTACCTTCTGCAACCATTTAATTAAAAGGGCTACACTTTAATTGGTTGCTGAGGCTTATGGGGGACTCGGATTTCCACTCTGAATGCTTCCGGGAATTTCTGAATATGGTAGTGGCTTGATCCATCCACTAACCCCCTCGTAGTTTGTCATGTGCGATTGCAGTGTCTCCATCGAAGTCCGAGACTGATTTAAATGTCAAATGCTAATTCTAAGAAAGAAGATTCATGAACCGCCGACGAAATACTTTGCGTGAAAGCATTTTACTCCCGTACAAGCCCAGAATTGGTGCTACTGCAACCAATGTCTGAGTTTACCAAAATTATTAGCCTGCGATCTATTAAATTCGCTGCAAATTTGACACCTATATCATCAATTCTGGGGCTTGCTATCACTGAAACGATGTTCACTTGAGACTTAGCCTTGTATAAGCCATCTTAATCGCAAAAGAATTTGTTGAATATTCCAGCTAATTATTTAAAGGTCACTTTAGAGTAAATTAGTGCTTTATTACGCAAGGCATCACTTGGAAGGTTATGACAAAAGGATTTAAGGCTGCATTCTGCAATCACACATGGACTGACCTATTTTTCATTCACCTCATTTACAGATCAAGTAGCTAGGACTTTTTGTAAAAAAAACCCTGTTTAGTTTTGGGACAGGCCGAAGTCAATATTTCTTCACGTTTGCGCACTGTATTCATGTTTCCTGTAAAAATCACACTATAGGGAAATTGCATAATGTTAGGTCAGACGTCAAAGTGACTAATGCGATTTACGCGAATGTCAAAGTCATTTGAGGTGCAGTTGTTAAATTTATCCATGCCGTAACTCTATGTTTTCGTCACTGATATTTAATGTGGACACGTCGATAGCTGACCTTAAATGTCATAACGCCACAAAGACAAATCATTTTTGACTCTTTACGCTTTGTGTCTCTGGTTCTGGATCAATGAATTTGGTCGGCGGAATTTGCGCGATGCAACGAAAAGTGGTTTGTCTTGACTCTGTGATTTTAGCCCTAACGACGGAAATTCTTTTCTTGGTCGACCACTAATTGACATCACCAAAAGAAAAATTCGAACTTTTTGTTAGCATTACATGGTTACTGTAAAAGTAGCCTACACATTTAGGTCGACCGCGTCATGCATTTGATGTTGACATGACGTACAAAATTTTTCGTCAATTTATTAATGGTGACCTTTGGAATTCCCGTTGGGTTGTGTTCAAGCTGCCAGGTTACCGGGCGGCCAGTTAGCCAATAACGACACAATGTCCCTCAATCACGATCAATAACTTATTAATAACTAGATTTTCAATAACCTCGAATGCCGCATGAGCACTTTTCACTTCAATTGTTCGTCTGTGTAGCACCTTTGGTCCAAGAAGAACCTGGTGCCCTAACAAAACGTCGAGTTAAAGTCTAGTACAATTTTATGATAAAATAAAACCATTTATCTACATGTAGCTGCCTATTTATAAACTACCTGAATTGTTAAAAATGTTCACATTGGGCCCTATAACGCGTAATTATGCAATGTTAAGCATTTCAGATGCAATTTTGCCTATTGCCAGAGAAAATTATGAAAAACAGCTTGCAAGTGCGGCCTGAACATTGTACTCGCCATGTAAATCTAATTTCCAGAAAATCGTTCTGACACCATAAGATTTTTCTTTCACCCAAAAGCTAGTCAGAAATTTGCCTGAGAATCTTTACATGATTCAACCATAGAAGGGTTATCAAAGTCAACAGAAGCCATCATTACTTTGCCTTCTAAAGGCGTTTTTTGCACCTACAAAGAAGGAGGAAAACCATTGGAAGATACGTAACTACTCCAGCTGCTGCAGCAAACAGTGAAACCATTAAAGCGGACTGTCAGTGATGATGCACAAGTTAACAGAGAAGTCCACCTTCACGTGAACCTTGTATCTGGCAATAAGAACAATCGAAATCTCACATCAACCCACTTTTTGATCGTACGCAACTCATTCCCAGAAAGCGATCTTGAGCATCACGAAAATAACGAGGACACCAACAAACTGTTTGGTGAACAGTCTGTTAGAATTCCGATAGCATCAAAGCGAAATAATTTGCAGTAGATTCTTAATTTATACGCTTCGCTCTCATTTATGGACCTATTTGGCTGTGCGACCGCATTCTGAATTTTCATTAGGCTGCATAGCCATAAAACACAGGAGATGTCTGCAAACGAATAAAAGGGCGTTGTTCCATGCACAACTACCTTCTAGAATCCAAGTGTTTGATGTGCTTGTGGTGGTTTGGGCTCAACAGTTTTGAAATTCCTGTAATATGATGTTGCGTTTAAAGTGATTTTTGTCTTGTTCCTTCACTGAACCCTACTGAACCTCCCAAAAGCTCTGACACCAGATTCTCTGACTCAGTCATTGTAGTGCCGACAATGCGCAAGCTTCGAACACGATGGAAATTTGTTTCTGTTGCTGTAGAATCGGCATTACTTTTGTCCCGGACTTTTCACAATTCCAGTTGGTTGTAATAAAACTTCTGAATGGATACAGTTTCTTTGACGTCACTTGAATTCGACAAATTTTGCTGACAATTTACTTTGGCAAAAACGGTCGGTCGTTTTAGGCCTAAAACTCGCCAACTCGTCAACAAGTCCTTAAGCACCTATACACCGTTATTTAATTAAATAAGAGAGATTTGTTTTGCCCATTTCTAAAGTGAATAAATCTGTACTCAGATCCACAATTTTTTCGGTAGTAGTCTCTTAACAGAAATTAAGAATTTACCAAATTTTAAAACACCATCTATTTCCTATTTGATAGAAGTAATTACTGGTATAGCACGAACCTGATTTAATCCCATGGCTAGTGGATCGTACCCCAACGTTTCACATTTCATAAACGACGTTCAAATGCGAAATTATATATTTTGGTCGAAGTTAGGAGGGAAATATATTCAGAGTCTCTAGCCCCACAAAAGGTCCCAGAATTCATAATTGACTTGCGTCATTTGTATAAATTATGCTGTAATTAGAGAGTTGGGGTACCGGGTGGAGAGGGGGCATCCAGTGCGCTGATAAAACTCTGGCGCTTATTCGAAATCCGAAACTGCGCAAATCTGACAAAAGGCCAATTATAACAGGTTCAATGCAATGTCTGTGGTTTTACGAGCCTTTAAGAGTCTGCTTGCATGCTACACTTTCCACTATTACTTTAAAATTGACTATTTAGGCAACAGATTTCACCGGAATATTGAGATGGTTTAACAGTTCACTTAAAACAGACTTAATTAAATGAAACGCAAATTCCTCACTCTTCCATATGTAAGTTTTCAGTTAGAATCGAAAATTTAAGCCACTATCTGCCAGTAGCCAAAATGTAGTAAATACCTAAATCACTGATAAGGACCCTGTAAGGGACTCTTACTAGCCTCAGCTCCACAGTATAAAATAAATCTTGGTTATCAGCTCAAGCCGCTTCGTTTGGGTCCACGGGTCTGCCCAGTTATGCGTAACGGGCATGTTTTTTGCCAGGATTTCATACCATAAAGACCTAGTGAGTCGCCAAAGCGTTCTCATCGGACTATAAACCGCAAACGTTAAATCATAGAAATAATTGTTAGAAGGTCACTTTATTGGACACCTAATTTGTTGACTACTTTCAAACAATCCGAATTGAAAAGGAGATCACATCAAATTCATTAATGCCCATCTTTCATATCTCAAGCCACCATCAATTTCACGTTATGAAATCTCAAAACAAAAGCTGGCAATCACGTAAGTTAAGCTAAAGAGAGCCAGCTTAAATTTGAAGTAAAACGACGGTGCGTGAGACATCAGTGTATTTGCCTGCGATAAATGCTTTTGTCTTGGTTCGCCAAAGACATCATTCTTCTCGTTTGTTCATGGTAGTTTTGTTTAACCAGAGAATCTAATATCAGTTAGCATTTTTAAATGCAATTTCGTAAATAATAGATCAGAGTATTTATGAATAGTAGAAAAAAACGTGGTTTATTTCTCTTGGAAAACTGGAAAATTATTTCATCCATCTGATAGCTGTAGCGGAATAACCTGGATGTATGCTATTTACATCTAGGTTAACTTTTTGTAACATTGTTAATGGCGGTCACTTTATAAGATCTTATCAAACGTTTTAGTCCGCAACTGATCTTCTGGATGTACAGACTAGGTTGCCTAAGTAGACACTTTTTAATAGGCTACATGAACTAATAGCTTGGTGTTCCCCAGGAGAACGATAAAAATTATTATAAGAAGGTCTCAGCAAGTACGTTATTGCATCGGCTGTTAGAACAAAGGATTCATTGAATGTCTACACCAAGCACACATATTTCGTTCGAAATAATGTTTCGCAATTTACTATATCAAATTGCTGCATTCAAAGTAGGTAATAAAGTGCTTGAAAAATAAACTAATACAACCATCATGGCGCTTTTGAGGGCTGAGTGTATACGTCTTGATTAGGTCTACAAGACTAATTGAAAACATGCCTTAACAAACCCTGAATTTACCCGTTGGAGCATTTTTACCTCGCTGAAAAATGGTGCCACATTAGTGATCACATTAACATCTATCCGATTTGTATGTGAATAAAACGATTAATCAAAGTTCATCGCCTATTTTTCTGAAAACCTCCAATGTTTTCAAATAGAACTTTTTCCCCTGTCATTTCATTCAAAATGGCTTTATACTTCCTTCTCCTAATTATCTGTACTTTAAATGCACACAAAATACCACTGTCGGTCAGTTTTTGTAGGAATTTACAATTAATAGGTATCAATAAGAAGATGGGATTAAAATGAGGAAAAGTGTTTCCAAGTAACGAAAACAGGGTAGTGAAAGCAAATAATGAGACAAATCTGCAGTTTCTTGACACGTAAAAATTTCGGTACGAATCTGTTGGTAGTCACGGTGAGTTCGCCTACTACACTAGAAAGCAGTTTGTGTTGGATTCAAACAAGTACTAGCATCTTTCTGAAGAAGTCACAAGATAGGTAAAAGTTCAATCAAAATAACACATCAACTGGTATTAAGCCTCATAGTGATTGCTAATACTTATTTGCATTCATTTTTCTGAATATTGCTGATGTTACGTTTAAAATTCATTTTGTCGCAATGTACCACCGCAGCTATACGGATAACCTTGTTCCATTATGCTAATCAAAGTTTTTGGAAAATGCACAAGTTTTCATAACGTATGGGAATGCATTTGTGAAAAAATGGAATGTAGGTTGAAGATGGTTCGGTGGTACTCAGAAAGACCACCAGTGTTAAACAGAACAGATCGTTTGAGGTGAAACTGCCGCCTACTTGCTTTGAGATACGTCGGAAATAGATCCCAATAATGATTCAGGCTTTTCGACTTACGCACTAATTAAACATGATTTGCCCAGTTGGAACCCGGCTCTATTAAGCCGTGGTAAAGGCCAGGCATGGTAACGTCTAACAGTCAAATTGGAAAGATAACCTATGGCCCTAGTTTTCTGACAGGTTATGAAATGAGTTTGCCTGATTGACGGTTTAAATAAGAGTTATCTTAGCAAAAATAATGTATTTAATAATAGTGGAACTCGAAGATGCTACCTATTATTATTATTATTATTATAGAAATCAATGATTACAGTCATTCGTCAAGAACTGATTAATTTGTTTAACTATGTTGCATGGATTTAATCGAATTGCAGCACGAGTCATTTTACTTAAATTCACATTTGCTTCTCTTTTCAAGACAGCATTTGTATTCCTATCAAATTTACTGCAATTTAAAATTTTGCTTTTCTTTATCCGCGGTCACTGTACAGCAAAACCCACAGACAAACAGTCGCATCATAACAGAAAACCCAGAGATTCAACCTAGAGGTCATTGGATACTTTGTTTAAGTGGATCGGGATTACGGGCTTCAGAAGTGTGCGGAATGCTGCTCTGGATGAATGTGCGGAAAATTTGGTGATTAAGGGATTACATCGGCAAAATCTCCTCTCATATTCTGTTTTCATGTTTTTAGAGGCCTTGCCGTGAATACAAGTGTTAATTTGTGTTTCAAAGCGTATACCGTAACAAAGATCAAACTCAGTCTGACAAAGTTTCCACCTATTTCTTAATTTGGTAAAACAATTAGTCACATTTTCTCAATCTTTTCGCCCTGCCTTTACCCACATCTTAACGTTTATTTAAAGTGTAAATTGCGATTTTGATGGACAATTTCTTCCCATTTATGTGGTAATTTAAAAAAAACCTAATGGAACACGAAGGTGGCTTGATTTGGGGTAATCTCGAACCTACTTTAGCAAAACACCAAGTAGCATTTTCTACCCAACAGGTGAAACTTAGGTGCGTGGTTTATGTCCTAATGCCTCAAACGTTAATATAAAGTTTCGATTGTTCCGTGTTTATGTTCGCCTCTTCTGATGATTATCACTGTAAGACTTTTGGTGGCAATTATAGAGTTATTGTAAGAGATGCGGAGCACGCAAATCGAATATGGGTTGGAAGTAAACAAACCCAAGCCCACCTAAGTTAGAGAAATGACCAGAATATTAGAAACGGCTTAACTATGCTTGATGAAATTAAATTTGGTAAAATCCACTTACGAATGCACGGAGCCCATTGTGCGTGTGTGTGCGTGTGCATAACCGAGCTGCAACGACTGCACTCACACTGGTCAAGTCAGTTCGTCTGAAATCGCAGGCTTTGGAATTTGACGATGATGAGAAAGATCACTTTCAAGTAAAAGTTACCCCTTAGGTGATGCTTGGATTTATCTTATGTGATGAAAAAATGCGCCAAATGTCTTCACTCTCCCAACAGATTGGGATTGCTGGTAGTTCATAAATTATTGACGAAGCTAGCAACGTCAGTGTCAGCCATGGGATGCCTCAGCATAATGTGCGTCTTTCACCAACATTTCCCATTCTTGTCCTTGATCGCGATAGATTCGTGAGTTTAGGAACAGTCGAAATGGCAAAAGTTGTTCTAATTTCTGGAAAAAACTTGTCCTATCCGCTAGTTGTGGCGGCTCAGACAAGTAAATATTACCACACGAAGTTTGCGTGTCAGTGTTTAGTAACAAGCATAATTTAAAATAAAATATTTCAAAAATGGATTGATAAGGTTTGGCATAGTTGAAATTTCCAGTGTTAATTCTTCAATGCACGTTTCACGTTTATTAAACCTAGTCAAAATCTATTATGCAGAATTTGAAAGCTTTGCGGATTGTCACTGGACATTAAAATGATTCAATGGGAAATAGGCGTAAGTTCAATTTTAATTTGGTTAACTAAAGCTGACAGTTACAGTGGTTTTGCGACTAAAAACAAGGCAACGATAAGTCACTTTTCATTAATTTTTTCCACAGTGCTGCGCATTATTAATGCATACGCAAAAAAAGACGAGAACAATTAAAATTTTTCAATGCGCATGTGAACTGCATCGCAAGTTCCAACCTCCTGGGTTTCCATCACAGACGTTTCTTTATAAATTCTCTGTCATTTAACCCGCGATATTTCAACCCACGTCTCCAGTTCAGTTTTTTACAACCCTGGTTTTGATCTTTCTTGAGTGAACACTAAGCCTTTATGCCTAAGGGGACGTCTTGGTTAATGCAAGAACCCTAGATTTGTGAAGGATATTCACTGTCAACTCAAGTGAAGTCAGTGGGTCCGCATGCTTGTATGGTTTCTTACACAAAACAGGCACAAGTTGTTTGGAGCAATGTAATATTTTCATGTTTTGCCTTTTCTAGTGACCACAAACTTTTTAATGTTCATAGAGGTTGAAGGGCTTTCATGTGTTTTTAACTACATATATTAGTTATCTTCCAAGAAATTATGTAGCATGCTGCTGATTATGGAAATTAGAGCTTTTTATTACGCGATTTTAAGTGAGGTTACAGCAATGCTAATTCTTTGTTTGACGATGGAACCATTAATGAAAAAATAGTTCATAAAAGGCGAGACCATATTCCGATGTAAATATAGCATAGGAAATCTTGTATCTTCTCAAACATATCCAAAATCATATAGAAATGCAAGGATTTCATTTAAAAGCATTGTCAACCATCTCAAAAGCTTAAGAAGATGCATTTGCCCTCAGCCAATAGGTTTCACAGGAATTGAATAATTGGAAGTGGGATGTGGCGTTAAATTTTGATGCAACAGTAGATCACTTTCTAAATGCAGCATTGAGTTTTGAAAAAATTGCATCACCTAGAAGAAGAAGAAGAAACTGAAGTATAGGACATCAGTGGTTAATTGCAGTTGACGTCCAGAACAAATATTTTGAACATTTAGTTTACAATCAGGAAACTTCACGGCATGTAGTGAGGAGTATAGAAGTGACAAGAAGATAGCCAAAGGGATTAAATAATATCAACTTGCTCACTACCATACAGGTAATCTTACTAGAAAGCACGTTCATTTTTTATGAATAGAAAGCGTTGCATTTCCTTTAAAGAATCCCTGTTTGCGATGTGACTTCACCTTTTCCAGTTTTGAGAAGGGTAAAGTTTAGCGTACCCCTGGTGCAAATTGCTCATAATTTCATTTTTAGCTGTTAATTAAAGGTTAGTTTCCAATTTAAGTTAAAAACAAACACTTTCGACATATTTTACTTTTTGCTTCCACAAAACCATAAAGGCCGTTGAAGCTCACAAAGAAATATGCGAATTTTGTGGTGCTGATTGCTGATTGCGCTTTTAGCTCAAGTTCATACTGACTTTCTAGCCAATCTCTTGAAGCTGGTGGTGACTAAAGCAGTACCTCAGTTGAGTCGGATAGTGGCCACAGTACTGCAGGAGAGATTACATTACATTACCAAAAACACAACAACTGACAGTCACTTACATGTGTTCAAATAGTTAAGAACCTCGGTATTTGAGCCCTCATGAGCTGAAAGCCATGCAAGTAAGATATGAAACAAACAAAAAGAGTGAGAATTCGCAATTCGCAAAGGATTTGTGTTCGATTAATAAAATGTTCATTACTGATGACAATCTAAAGTCGAACGGGGGACCAGAATTTAGATTGAGTTTTCAAATAGATTGCAAAATAAACATTTCCAATTGATAAAGCACGTTCTCGTAAAAAAATTGTCTTTTATTAAACACGGGAAAAAATATTTGTTTCGGTGCTGAATTTTGAATAGTCTTTCTTATAGAGTTATTACATGTAGCATTTTAGGTTCCTGGTGAATTGTTACTTATTAACTTGTTTGAAAAACTACGTGACATCATTTGTTAATGTGGGTTAGGCAAAAAGATATCACAAAAGACTCTCTTCTATCCGTTTTCATAAGTTATGTTGACGCTAGGACAAATCCGTTTGTTGATTCCACACATTTAATGCTTTCTTATGACCTTTTTTCATCGGCTGAATAAACAACCATGTTTACTTACAAGATTTGCATCTCTATTCCAATTCTGGGCTAAACCTGAGATAAAACGTTATCAATGAACTGGTGATCCTAAAATGTCCTTAATAAATGGAAAACTTCCACATTTTGGGTAGAAAAGTATTGAATTGATCGAAACTGGTTAAGGAAGTCAGGCTTCTCAAATACCCAATACCTACTAAGCAACTCTTTTCACTTTTATGTCCAGCATGTTTTATATTGTTATATCCACTGTTTCCATCCTACTGGCTCATCTCGTTTGACTGTGTTGTCCATCTTAATTGGGGTCGAGGTCATCTAATGGACATTTAATTGGGCGCTTGAGAGTACAACATCGGTGTCTTTAGGCGTGTTCTTCATTTTAGAGACAAATGTTGTTTATCTCGTCGATCTGCTGACAAGGCAGTGAAAGTTCGTGCGCCGCCTGACCATGCCACGGCTGAAACTTCGCTTCACCATTCACTTTGCTTTGTTACGGTCAACTTCTCACCAGTTCTGTTGCCAATCGCTTCAAGATATTCCGTGATTCATTATTCGAGCGAATACTTTTATGTGAAGCATAGACCAGTTGGCCATCTGAATTCCATTCCATGCTTTCGCTTCACAGGGCAGTGATCTCCCTTGAAAAATGACTGCAACGGTGCAAAAAAGCTAAACGTAGTCTGATTCGAGTGTTACCCAACGGATCGAGCACGGCTAAACGGATTACGGTTTCAGTTAACGTAATCAAGCAGTCTTGAAAAGTCACGGGTTCGATGTGCCGCAAGGACAGATGTCTGATGCCCTATAACTGAGTCGATTACACTACGCTAGCCAAGGCCTTGTAGCTGCACTGTGTGTTCGACCTGAAACACAAAACTAAAAGAGCATGGAGTAAAATTACTCGATTCATAATGACTCAAATATAGGCTTATTATGCCGGATTTCGCCAAGTCTGAACATTTACCTGTCTACTTACAACATTGGAAAAAGCCTTTTACGGTATGATCACTTTTATTGTTTTTCCATCAAACACAGTAGTCTCAAGGGTGGGCGACAACCTGATTAAATCGAATCTCGAGAGCAGAGGGAATGAGTTGAGAATTCGTGGTAAACGAGTTCGCATAATGCTCCTTGATTACCTCGAGGGGTGGATACCCAATGTACCTAGATTTTCGCGCCACATCTTAAACATGTGGCAATCAAGACACGTAAAGAATAGTCTCCGTTTCAACAGACCAAAAACGGTTACCACGATTATACTTTCTAGCTAGAACTTAGATGATATGGTGATTTCCTTGAAATGTCTGATCAGCTTAACTGATTTTTAACTCATTGGTGAAGGATATTTACAAATTCATGTCCAAGGCCTTATCTGCAATCCTCGTTGTTACATTTAACTTTTCCCATTTTTTATTGTTTGTTCATTTTTCATCCATTTTACAAAAAAAATGTTCCCAGTACAAAGGCCAATTTTAACATGCCCGATGCTTTTAAATAAATTGTGATGCTTTACCGTTTACGTAACACAAACTGACCCACAAATTTTGACCGATCGCTTTTAGACATCATCGCTTCTTTTCCATCAAATCTATATAAACGAGGTAAAATTAACAGACCTACTTGGCTTGGTGGATTTTTGGGCTTGAGTGTCAGAGAGATGTTTTTAACTCACACCTTCCACATGCTTCAGTGCACCCAGTTGCTATAGTAATTCATTTGAGGTCAGTCCCCTTTTTGCCAGTCCAAAATGAGGTCCTTAGAAGTGCACGGAACAAAGTCCATTAACATTAAAATTTATCTTCGCCATAATTTGATCTTTATGTAGACCATTCAAGCATTATTTTTATTCCCCAGGCCATCGCACTGTCAGGCCAGGAAGGAGTGAAATCAGCCAGAGGAAATTCTGAAAAATGTTTGCACGCTACACGTTTTCTTTCAGATGTCTGGAGTGGTTTTGTGGGGCCCAGGTTTTTGCTTACAAGTTGATTGTTATTCTCATGAATGTTTTGATGTCAATTTTTCTCAAATAAAGCATTTGTTTACAGGTCATTTATAAAAAGCCAGCGTTTTGGTGTTATCAGTGACAGGAATAAACAGTCGCAACATGTGATTTACAGGTGCTGTCTACACTCGTGAGCAACATATTTCAGTTCGTTGAAAAAATAGCATTTTCTCTCAAGACGTGGTTCGGTGTAAAATCATTTTTCTCGGTTTTCCATCATTCACATTCAATTTTGTTTGTCAATTCTACAAATTCGGTTAAAAGAAATCATTTAGAATTACTAACAACCCACCAATTCTCTACAGGGCTGCAATTTGTGGTGGTCAACGCTTTAAAGCTCGTCCTAGACACATGGTCTTTGGTGTGTACACCGCTCACTCATGTTTCACCATTAACGGTGCTGTCTAGATATCTCAATGCCAACGGACACCTGAGCAGTTGAAGTAAATGCGACTTTTTGGAAAATATTAAGTGGAGTAATCGTAGAACCACAGCATCTTGCATCGCTTCAATATTTAGCTATTACAAACACAAAATATCTTTCTTTGAATATTGCCGTCTGTAAATGTATAGCCGGCAAAAACACCCAGTTGAAATTTTGTCAACTTTGTGTTAAGTCTGCAGAATGAAAATGGGCTTTCCAGCAGTACCGGAAGCCTGGGGTGGGCTTATAAAGTTAGTGAAATCAAAATATTTCACCGAAACCTCTCATTTCCATCAAAGCATTGTGCATGGAATTCATCACGGTGCTTATAAATCTGGTACATTTGTGACCGTTTTTTTCAAAGTGGTGTAACGAAGGCAGCTTGTTGACTCTTTTTGGCCAAACAACTGAAATGCCACTAGTAGTGTGAACAAATTAAAGTAAGCCGATGATTCAACGCCTTCGGCTACTACACATAATCTCTATACTGTAATGGGATGCGCCCGAAACTTCGACCCAAAACTTTTGGCATTGGCATGTTAAGTCATTGAAGCATCATGTGGTCTCCTAAATCAGTAAATGCTCATTTCACATGCCAATGGTAACGCAGTAATGAGACTGTGAATGAGCCGTAGAGGGAGAGAATAGTGCAGTGTTTGGTCCTCCGGGTGCATCGGTCATCGGACACTTGAGTTACTGCCGAGTCCTACCATAAATCGGGTCAGAGCACGCCCAATTGCTATACGTACACCGCAATGCAGCCTCACGCCGTCGCTACAGCTCTGGTCTGCTTCGCATTTTGTCCTACGGCGGTAGCACGCGCGCACACGCGAGTATGTGATTGACGCTCAGGTGCGTCCGTTCATGCTCGCATGCGCACTCCTGTTCTCTCCTCACGATCAATAATCTCGCACGCCAACGCGTTGGGCGAGAACGGAAGAGAAGCGGAGGGAAATCTGATCCCCACCTTCCCCCTCTACATACAGGCCTTCCATACTAGCGTAGCTTAATAACAATCGTTACATTAGCGTGGGAAAATCACAAGGGCATGGTGATTAATGTCCAGGTATTGTCAACGTCAAGACATTTGGGTTAAAAAATGGGCTTAGCATGTACCTTATCATCAATCACCATACTTTAGGAGTTACTCACCACTACCACCACCATAATTGCTCGTCAAATGGAAAATATTTTTACTATGCTTTCATCTGAAGTCCGCCTCCACTCTACTTCTATCTCCATTACCCTTTTACTTGCAAATATGACAAGGAAGTTTTCTGTAAAAATAGCCAAGGCTAAGAGGCACCAAAATACTTGGTTTACACTTGTGGTGCCCTGTAACTCACGAGAGGCTTTGTTTAACCGACGGACATAAAACTTTAAATACTACTTGCATAATTACATTAAGCGTAGTTGCAGGGTTGACTTATGGCGTAGCATTTATTCATATTTGGATATCCAGTTAGTAGGAAAAGAGCATAGTGTGAAAACTCGGTTAACAGTTCTGACCTTTGCCATCAAATTTCCCCACTTGATCGTGACAGCAGTCTATCGCAGGTGCTAGAATTGGTCTTTTTTCGATTGTGAGGTGGAAACCAACTTGTAGTACTATTTTGCCGACATTCCCAAACTTACATACTGGCAAAAAGCAAGCGTTTTTGATGCATAATATGCCTGATTTATGCGTTACCTACCACACGAATTCCACATGATTTGAAGTACAAAATTTGGCCAATTTAATTAACCAGAATGCTATGTACACAAAAATTTATGGAGAATAATGAATTAAGGAGTGAGCTTTGAAATTGTTATGAATTTTATCTAAAACAACCAAAGTCGTTTAATTAGCATCTTTCATTACAGGGGTTTATTGAAATAAATTTTGAATAGCTACTCCAAGACCTCCTCATTTTGGATCGGTTCGCTTTGCCAGAAATTCAGAGAAGCAAATTTTTAACATTTGTGAGATTTTGGTGGTATTAGCACTGAAAAAAATCCAGCGACATTTTTTATACTAATAGTAAGACCACAGATTTGATGAACGGATCAATATTTGGTACTAGTAACATAAATGACCGCTCACCGGGTGTCCATGTGATTATGTAAAATCTGACGTTTTGTAAGGGAGCAAAGTCAAATTACTTTATTCATTTGAACAAGCTAATGTCGTAACGTAGAAGGCGTCCGCTTACGTAAAATTACACCATATTTCATTGTTTCTAAAATTTGATCGTGAAATTTTACTTCTTTGTGCTGTCTGGATGCCCAGCAGTGTAGCTGCTTTGTTCGAAATAATTTTAAAACACGTTTCATCTCGCGATTGCGACATTGTCTGTTTCCGATTTTGTGAGCCTGAGCACAAACTTGAATAACCCCGAATTGATTAAACTCCCCACCTTTCTACATAATTTACAGTAAACTATATTTCTCTCATTAGTCCGTAAATAAAATTGCTATTTTTTGTAGAACAATAAATCAGAGGCACGCATACGCGCACGGCACGGAACGTGCATTTCAAGTCGTCAGTCTAGCAATCGACGTCATTAAAGTATTTCGAGTGATGTAGACTAAAGAGCCGTGGTTGCCTCATCACTTATGTGACAACTAAGACGAAGTTGATTGGCCAGGCAAGTGACAAATGCTTGTCAGACTGTTAAAAGCAGCAATGCTGCACCAAACGTCAGGGCTCGACGAATAGACAAGCAATGTTTGTGGAATATTGAGCAGAAGAAATTTAATTAGGACAGATGCTATCACTCAGAAGTAGTGTTGTTAATTAAAACTAAATGTTTTAAATTGAAAGCAAATCTGTAACGTTGTATATAGACCCGTACGCAATCATTTTGAAAAGCGATGAGCTGTGCGTCTCAGTTAAACTTGCAATTGATTAACTCAGGATTTAAAAAGATAACTTCATTAGCGAACACTTTACTGTCATAGCTTCTGCACCCGATTATAAGACGTGATGTGCTTGCATTTTCCCTACCATGGTCGCGTCATCTATTTTCCTTTTTGTAACATGGCTGATTCTCGTATCAGTAAAATTGAGGTAAAAAAGAACTCAGTTAAAGCAATCCAGATCGCAACCCGTTTGAATTGCACTGATTTTGTTCTTAAATTGTCTAGGTAGCACAAGACTCACAGATATCTTGGAAATAACCCAGTCGCAATATAAATTATCTAGTCCAGGCAATTGGAAGTTGATTGATACGCGCTATGTTTGATTTATTTTACCTTAGCACAAAACTGGTGTTTGGGTTTTGACAGACCATTGACTTAATCTTGCACCTACCTATTAGAGGGGCGTAATTTGCTGGTGGCTTCCCGCAGCACGTAACAGGCGACACTTTTCTTATGTGGGAAAAGTTATGGGGTTGTTTCACGAAAAAACGATAAAGAAACTGGAGTACATAACAAACGCACCATCGCAGTAAACCTCCAAGACTCAAACAACATGGCTGAACCCCGTTGCCGTGACCCTAAAACAACTTTAAAGTACGCGAATGATAACCTTTGCAACACCTCGAGCAGTTTTTAACTGTCGTCAACTAGAAATTAATGGATGTGATCTTCAGTTAAATCAAAGCCAACCGTTAAAAGCGGTAGCAGATTCACCATTTCACAAGCGGAGTAAGAGAATTAGCATCTCCTTTTCAGGTCTGACGTTTAAAGCTTGATCTCTCATACCAATTGCAATAATTTTCCAAAGACCTGGTGTGTGGTGACATTAAAAAATTCGGTGAAGTTGGCTAGTAAATGGTACGCTGAAGGTCAAAACATAAGTAGGATAGATTTTCATTGAAATAGTTGACTGCATAAACAAAAAGGGAAAAGCTTGTTGCTGATTATAGTGTTTCAAAATCGTTCTCGAGACGTCTGCAACGGAAACGACAAAAATGCACTCAGAATCGCCATTGAAGAAAACCATGCCTGTCTTAAAACTTTTTAACAAACAGGAAATAAATGACCCACAACGAAAAGCAAGCATGTTTATGAGGCACATTGATGCTGGCTACATTTCCTGGCTTAAAATAACACAGGTCTTTTATTTTTAAGTAGATTAACCAAAGTTGTCAACAAACCGTGTTTAATTTTACTTACAGGTCGCAAATGCCCTCAAATTCTGTTTGTTCGACATTGAATGACTTCAAATGGGGAAAAATTTTCACTAAAGGCGCGCTAATTGATAGTGTAGGCGATGGAAGGAACGGTTTAGATGGCATTCCGCGCAGTTACCTTAAGTTAATCCGTTCTCGAAAACCCGCGACTTATTAATCTTTTATATTCAACCGGTAAAGGTGAAAAAAAGGCACACTGCAGCATTGTTTGCAGTAAATAGTTAAAATATAATATTGTCCTTTAAACTACCGAAACAGAGATCTTTTGCTTTTCGACGCGTTAGCTACTTCGTTTATGTTTATTAGACAATTTTTGTGTGACTGGCCGTTGATTTAGGGTGTCAGTGCTCTGTTAGCGATCGCGTCCCAGTAATTACTAGCAAAATGAATTCCTTGAAGCTTGATTTTAAAATGGTAAACATGAGACATTACCAACTGCATCCCTGGAGTGACAAGGCAGTTCGAAGACTGTTTCAATCCAGTTTTGACCACGCCACTGCAAAAGTGAAGCGTGACACTGGGTACGAATTGAGAGAACGGCAGTTCTCAAGTTGTGAAGGATTTTATGAAAATGCTGCCCCTGATTTATAAATTTGCACATGTGTGGCAAAGTAACTTGATTTCCCTTCATACGGGGTCTTCAGGTTCAGTCTAATGAATCAGTTATCCTGGCCTCCATGCGTTCACTAAATTGATCAGTTCGTGAACCTGGTTGGCTTCTAGACCAAATTTTTTTTAACATTCTACGTGCATTTAAGCCAGAAGACTTCCGATATGAAGTGTTAAATTATTTGTTACTTGAACGTAGTAAAAATATTTGAAGGTATTTCCTTAGTTATTTGATATTGTTAGTGTAAAAGTGTTGAACTGAAAATGGGTCTGCGAAACAATTCGTTTGCTATTCATTTTCCATGGGCGTTTTGAAGATAGTCTGGATATGCCCATTAAAATCCCGGGATTGCGTGGATAGCAAGCATGAATAACGTGGGTGGATGTTTGTTCCACCACCCTGGAGTTTTCTTAATGCGAGAGGTTCGAGAAGCATTGTATAATTTATAAGTGTGCGCACACTGATTTAACAGCATTAGTTTCCCAAATTCAGAAATTTGTTTTAATTAAGGTAAAAGATTGAAGTAGGTGAAAAGGCCTGTATAGATAAGACCTACAAGCACGGATTTCATGGCCAAATTTTCGTATTCAACTAGAGGTGCCCTAGTTACTAATTTCACACTTAGTCTGAGCCTGGAACTGACAAATCTGATCCCGACAGGCTAGTAATTTATAAAATTGTAAGACTTTGATAGAGAAACCTATTCACATAAATTTTCCACTGTCTTGAATGACAGTGCTAAAGCTGAAAATCACGCCTACGTAAAGGCATATAAATCCCAGAATATGATAACGAAATCTGTTTGCTTTAAATTCTTGTCAGTTTAAGTGCTGCTTCGGTGATCACTAGTAAAGCACCGAAGTGACAGAAGACTTCTAGTCATTTATTAATAGCACTGAAGAAATATCCCCACGCATCTGAACAATGTTCAGTATCACACCTGTCGATGTTTAACCATACAGCCATGGTTTCCATTTTCTGGTTTTAATGTTGCGTGGCTAAATGCATAAATATAACGAAAATAATACAAATATATAAACGTGGGTGCGAATATGTATTTGATAAAGGCACCATATATACTAAGGACATATGGGCCTTTTTTAAGTGGCTGCGCGCTAAACAAAACAGTACTATCTTTTTAAAAATAACAAGTTTGGGTAACAATGAGAAGCTGTTCAAGTCGCACTTTACAGCATTCTGGGGTTGGTCTAAAACAAATGACAAAAGCATTTCGTTGAGCTGCTTTCTGTCAACCAAGGTAATCCTGCCATCCTAAGACGACCAACGTTCAATGGAACGTACACTCAGGTCTAAGTCTTTGTTAAACTTTGAACACCGGCAAAACTATTTGTCTTACAGATCTCTTAGCACGTAGCCATAACTTGATTGCTATCGAAAATAAGAAAATCGCCCTGAGTGTAATGGTTTCGCGCACAATTTCAGTCCCACAATAACTTATTTTACGGTCGAACTGAATAAATTTAATTTGTTTGGGCTTTCCCATTGACTGATGAATTTCAGCATCCAAATTTGAATTGCAATTTCTGCCCCAATTTGATATCTTTTCAAACTACAATTTCTTTTTGCAATATAGCACGAAAATAATAAACTTCTGACTTCACCCGAAGTAATTTTCACCCGATCGATATGCTTTTCTCCCCATTGTTCTTCCCAACCCAAGTGCTTTCAAAGGTAGAGCATGATCTCAGGAAAATTTTTTCCAAAATTGTATCAGCCAAATTGCGTACTCTGTTTTTAAAGACGTCCAATCGGTTATTTCACACTGATATCTGGAAATTCGGGCAAATTGTTTCTTCATGATCCCTCAATTTATAACAAGACCAATGACTCTAACAGGATGAGAAAGAAGAGGAAGTGGATCAAATTGGTTTCACATTCTTAGTCCTCGTCTGTTATAGACTCAACAGGGTGATAGAGGGAAGTCCATTAAATAATGTGCTGCGTCGATCAAAATTTTATTAACAGAATTTCTTTTACCAATTAAAAAAATACAGTGACAATAAAGTTTAAGGACCTCATCCAGGATGCATGATTAAACGGTTTTAACCAACACTAATTTCCAGTGGATCATCAATCAATTTATACTATAAAAGTCCTTAAAAGGCATCAATATTTTAACCACCGTCAGAACAAACGCTATGTTTAAGTGGATGGGAAAAATATTGGGCTGGGAAAGACGAACAATGTCGTCTGATTAAAATCGGTCATTACAACTCGGGGCAGCAATTGCAAAGATGTAAAGCTAACACAGACAAAAAAATCGACTAAACACAAGAGCAAGTCAACACAGCGGACTTACTGCGATCAGTGCGAGCAGCGGATAGGTGTGACACTAACCCCTGACACTTCACGGTCTACGAGGTGAGGCACTTCGTGCTCCTGTTCAATGAAGCATCGCTGCAACCTATTTAGTTTGTGCTTATAGACAAGAATTTTCGAAGCCAAGGAACCAAAACAACACCCTATTTGTAAGGACCGAGTGACAGTACTTGAATTTATAAGAATGGAGTGCATATCTAGGTGACTACCAAACACGAGTGGCTTTCTTAAAGTGACGCCCGTCACGGTCAAACGAAAGAACACAAAGCTCCCATTAGTAATTTCCTGAAGTACCGGGAACCGGACAACTAAGCCCTTGGCTAATAATTAAATGAACGGCATCCTAACTAGAAGTCACCGATAACTTTCCTGGGAGTCCACCTCGGAAGTTATTTATCTTGGCACACTTACCATTGTCATAAAACTAGCTGGCGTACACTAACAAGGATGAGCAACGCCCAACACTCAAGACCCATACGAGAAAGAACAAGATCACGACTTCAAAATATTAACCCCACCTACCTCCTGTTATTACATTGCATTTGACGGGTTACTCACGACAAAGTGGTCGCATGCGGAGAGCCGACCTAGATTACAGCGTTTAACAGCTACGACACCAGCACACTTCGCGAAAGGAGACACACGAGTCAACCTCAAAGCTTGCACTTGGAAGTGGCGCAAGCAAGCGGCCTTAGCATCTGGATCGGCGTATATAATAGAGAGAACATTGTACCACGTAAGTAGATAATATATATTATATATTTGAATGCTGTCATTGACAACTGATACTTCACAGCAAAAACCTTTCGCAGCCAAGAATTTAAATAAGTTGGCGAGAAACGAAAGCTGTGTGAGCGAAGATTCAAAGAGAGTTGGTAGAGATTGCGTGAGCGTCCACCCAGTCCTACATTATGTTAACTATGGGCTTAACAGGCGAGTGACAGCATCGGTTTCCGAATAGATGTCTCCAGACACAAGAGGTTAATAACTCTCTGGAAATGATGTTTAATAAGCCATCGATGCTAATAAAGACCACTAAACACAAAATCTTGATGCAGAATCTACTTCAACAGGTTCGCTTGCGACGGCAATGTACAGTGGAGGCCGTAGAGAAGGAATCAAAGAGGATAGACGGCCATTTGGAATAAGGAAACTGGTATCAGCGAAGGTCTGGCAGTCAAAATTAGCTGACAAACAAGTGATAACAGTCTAGGGGATCCGTGCTATTGATGGAATAAGAAAGAGTAAGCAAACGCAGTGTGATGGGAGGTTGGTGAAAACATCGATTTCGTAGAATACATAGAACGGGATCGTGGGCTACTTCGTCGTCATCATTGTGACGAATTCTAAAAAATTTAATGGCATCAACTTAATTAGATCCATCAAACACGTTCAGAAAGGGGAATACGCACTACATGCAACATACAACGGAATCATGGTTTTAATAATGAGTACGGCACGAACCAACGGCCGTTATTTGATTAACAGCGCCCATTCAAGATATAGCCAAGTGCCAGTGACTTCAGGATGAGATAATTTAGGATATTAAAGACGGTGCACAAAGAGTTAGGTCGACACGAGGCACCTAGCTGCCAACTAGGTTGGCACCACCCGAGACATCCTCGTCAGATATGACAGGCACTTTTTCAGTCCACCCTTTATTTAAAAGGTTAATTGCGACACTGGTAAAGAAATATACAATCTGATCAGTGTCTTCTAAGCGACAATCACAAATTTGAACTAATATAAAGAAAATGCAAGAGAAAGTACACAGTTTTACTGGAGTTTTATGGTTGGTAACTGCGATGTGCCAAACATGAGAATCGTGAGAGCTGTAAGCGCAAAAACGAGTCTTACAATAACGGGACGTTGCACATATCTATGTATATAACAGGTAAAATTTAGCTCAGCTGCTTGAGCTCGGAATGATAACACGGAGTCATTTTGTGAAATTATCAACACGTCAGAAATAAAGGGATGGCCAGGGGAATCCGCCAACGCCAAATAACGCGAAACTACGTTGAGCTGATTCCTCTGTGACGCGTTGAAGCTACTTCGACTGCATCATTGTCACGAATTCTTGGTTCACCGAAGAAATAGCCGAGGACAACAGTGGTCAACACAGACAAGGAAGGGACATAAACAAAGAAAAGAAGTGAGACGAGGACACACAACACGAAAGCACGAAGTAGAGGCATGCAACTAGCACTTACCCTCATAATTCACTTGCCCGTCACCATCAATATCGGCCTCACGGATCATTTCGTCAACTTCCTCGTCAGTTAGCTTTTCGCCAAGGTTGGTCATCACATGCCTAGAAACAAATAAGCTGAAAGTCACCATACCGTAGCTCGGCTGCGGAGATCAAGCCATTACCATCCTTATCGAACACACGGAACGCTTCCCGGATTTCTTCTTCGCTATCAGTGTCCTTCATCTTCCTGGCCATCATTGTAAGGAACTCAGGGAAGTCAATGGTCCCATTGCCTGAAGAATTAAAAATTGGCGATAAGTAAACCAACCATCGGCATCAACTTCATTAATCATATCCTGAAGCTCGGACTCAGTAGGGTTTTGTCCAAGTGACCTCATAACCGTCCCCAGTTCCTTTGTCGTAATCGTTCCATCGCCATCCTTGTCGAACAAGGAGAAGGCCTCCTTAAACTCAGCAATCTGCTCTTCTGTAAGCTGATCGGCCTACGTAACAACAGCAGAGCAAAACGATTAGTTAATAAAAACCGAAAAATAGAAGACATTATCATGCAAAAAACCAAACTCACCATACTAAACTACCAAGGCTAGCAAACGATCCTACGCGGTAAATACAGAAACGAAAGCTTTGCAACATCTAGCGTACTTAAACAACAATGAACGATTCATGCTATTAATAAAAATATGATATGTTATCATGGTCTACTAAGCGTAAACACACATATACACAACACAATAATGTTATAAAGGCTGCAAGTTTTAAAAAAATTATGCGTACTGAAAGGATTAGGGCAGCATTCCGCTGTCACCACTCAATTATATAACGACATGTTCAGGGCAAAAAAAAAACAACGGAATATAGCGCTAGCTTACTTCGTGACAATAATGTTCTCAGGTTCATTCCCTTATAACCATTTGAACATAAATTTGAAGTAACAACTTGGCTTACATTGCCTAATTGGTACTATTTATTATATTCCGGATTTACAAATTTTTTGGTTGTAATTAATGCTTTTTGGGCTAATCGCGAACGACTTCTGTCGTAAATGCTGTGGCGATACCAAAATTTGTGATCAGCGTATCAAGATCTTAATAAATTTCATCGTAATACAAATGGTAATATTATTCTAATCCACTCCAATATGACGATTGAATTAGCTTCTTACATTTCATTTTACTTTTAAAAAGCAAGAGGCTGGTTTTTTAGAATCTTTATTGTTGAAAGGTTAAATTCGTGTCTTTTGATTAAATAATTTCAAATTCTGTTTTATCCACTTATAAATTGAAATAAACTAACTGCTCCAGCATAATTTCATGCCTTCACAATAACTGCCTCTTGCAGTTTGTAATTATTCTTGAATATTATGTATACTTGTGTTTAAAATTGATAACCACTTTGAAACAATTCAAGTAATTGCACTTAGCATCCAAGAAATGATTTAACATGAAACAAAATGTTAAAGGCATCAATGAAATCTCTTCAGGGTATGACAGTAAAATATTTTCAAATTGCCTCTATTTCTTCTCTGTTTTTGGGCCAAGAAGTAAGCGTTAAATGTACTAACGAAATAGCGTTACCCACCTTCAATGAGGTAAGAAGTAAGGAAATCATATCCTAATACCATTTCCATATTTTTGTTGTTAAATTGCTATTTAAAAAAAATCATCCGTTTCAGTTTCTTAGATTGATAAAAATTAATTAATTAGTTAACTGCTAGATTTTTAAAATTAAATCTTTTACAATCATTCAGGTTGGTGTGAAGTGGAGAAATTAATTCAAATACACATAATATAATCAATTTACACTAATTATGATGACAGACTATTAGGCTTTTTCGGACCCTAAATTTAAAACTTTTTTAACAAATTTACTGTTGTTACCTTTGGTATCAAAGTTACGAAAATTCCAAAATTTTAAATTGTAATGGTAAATTGGCGGCCCAGTATTTAAAAGACCATATTGACAATGACAACAGCGACGCTTGTTATTATTATCTTCCATGATTTAACCTAAATCCACCGCACTTTTTCCAACTTTCGATGGTTTTACTTTTGTGTTCGCTTGCATCCAACATGCTTACTTTCTGCGATGTCAAGCGGTCTTGATTGCTTCCTTCCGCAACACGAAGTTGACTAATCTTACAGAGGTTCCTCAAATGTACCGGTTTGTCAAGAATAAACTGCAGATTCTATAGATACATTTCTATGTTCAGCCAGTGAAGGCTGCTAACAAACCTCCTTTAATCCTGATGATTTAAGTACATGTATACGTAATAATATTCGATTCAAAAAGACCAACATGCTTAAAGCCACCTTTTATGGTATTGCAGCAAATAGTAAACGAATTAATAAATTGACTCCTTCGTTGCTAGTTCATTAATTGCTTTCTTAAATTTTTTTTATTGAGCAACTACGATTTTCCTAAAATAACAAAATTTTAAAATAAGCATTTGAGCAAATGGCATTAATCCTCATTAAAAGGTTAAGATAAAAATTCCACGTAATGACCCCCAAATTTAATTTTCTGTCTAGCCGAGCCCTAGAATGTATAATACTGGCAAAACAGATAAGGCTTTATTGACCAATCATAAGCCAGAAACACAAATCAGGCGCCTTCCATCTGAGTCCGCTGTGGAATACCCGAGCCCTAATAGGAAAAATACTGGTACAATAGAACAGGCTTTATTGACCAATCAGAAGCCATAGCCACACGTCAGGCGCCTTCCATCCGAGTCCGCCACGCTGGCCACGCCGCTCATTATATACTGCATCTCATCCATGTCC
>UXSR01000557.1:0-26878 GCA_900604375.1 Mesocestoides corti
GAGTTGACACGGCGCAAAACTGTGCTTCACAGTTCTGTGCACAAAAGTTCGAGTTAATTGTCCTAAACTTGACATGTTCCTAGGAATGGCTAATCTAATTTCGTGTTATCATAAAGAACTACATCTGGTTATCACCATGGCGCAGAATCTGCTAAACAGACTTGCCGTCTTTTGAAGGTGTTATGTGAAACTTTTTACCTAGTTCCATGAAGACCATGACAAGTAATTCACGTGTACGACTATTTATCCAGTGGGTTTCTCGCGCCAACTTCCGGTGACTTTCATTTTTTAACATTTGAATCACTCAGGCAGGATGTTAAGAAGGCAGTCGGTTGGCTGTTTGCCAGAAACATACTTTCTTAAACTTGCGTAGGCGTTAGTGCGAGCAGAAATTTGCCAAGTCGTGGGCGGATCCCTGCGGCTGTTTGTGCAAACCACCCAGCGTACACTACGCTCCACTTTGAAACAGAAGGTGCCCGCGACAGTAGTGTTTGTATCAAGCGAATTGTCTGCCCTTTTTAGTGGAAATCCATGCAAAATTCATGCCAGTGTGTCTGTTTCCGGCAACAAGCAATACGTTCCGCCACCCACCCCCCTTTGAGGGCAATTTAATCGCTAAAGCCGGCTTTTGTGTTCTCTCTCTAAAGACGCTGCAGGAACTTGAGGCGTTGCGATGCGACTACACCGAGCAGATGCAACAGGTCCTGGCCTTGAGGCTTGTGGTTCGCCAAATTGTTATGATCCTCTTCAACTACCTCGCGGACACCCGCCGCTCGCAAAAGACGCAGCCACCGCCACCACCACAACACCAGCAACAGCAGCAACAACAACAACTGCCAACTGCGCGCGACTCCACCGCCTTCCTCAACGACCTCCTGCGTGTGCTGTTGTGCGACCAAGTTGTGCGATCGGCTCTCTCTCAGGTCCCCGAGAATCCCATCCCCGCATCGCAATCCAAACGACTCACTCCGGTTTGCCGAAAGTCAAGTTCTAATGTAATTATTCTTCAAAGAACCACCTTTTCGTGCAGTTTGATTGTGTGACAGGTTGCCTCAACTGCGCCAGGCAGAGTCTAACGGCCGTATTTCTGGCTATTGCAGCTGTCTGGCTCGTGGACGGGCGGCAGTGTGCTAGAGGACCTGGAGGAGGAGGACCAGTCGGGATTCGGTCCGTCCGACAGCGACCTCTACGTCGAGGGCCAGCAATTCCAGCAGCCGCAGCACACCTCCGCCGAACGTCAGTCCGCATCGCCGCCTCACATCCCGTAATTTGTCATCTCAGGGACGCGATCACCACCTCATCCTCCATCCACCTTCGTAGCATCGTGACCCCCCCCCGCGGGGCCACCGTCTCCCTCTTTTCTAGGCATTTATTCCTCCTTAGGTCTCTCATCCTCCTCCGCCTCCTCTTTCCCCACCTTTTCACCAACCTTCTTTCTCTTTCGCTCTTCGTAGTAGTCATCAGAATGACGATGAACTGTTTTTTTTAAAAGAAAACCCTATTTTGTGCATATCACGACACCGCCATTTGCGAACGTGCTCGTTAGTAGGTTTTTACGCCAATTCTTTGCCATTCACGTTTTGTTTGCTGGTTTTTTACGACTGCTTAAACAAGCATCCACTTCTTCTACCGCTACCAATACTACTTAAAATTGTGGCCTGTCGCTATTTTTGATATATGCAATGACCTTGCGTGTGTGTGTGTGTGTATGTGTGCTTACGCCAACAGCCGTGTTTGTTTCTGATCTATCTTTGTACCTAGCGATAAATTGATCTCAACACACCTGTCATTTGACGTTGACAGATGAATACTCAATTTAGCACACACACACACTCACACATACACACACATCCATTCACATGAAGATGCATTTCGAGGTGTTCCCTGATTACCACTTGTGTAGAGATACGATTTAGTGATGCGATTGAGAAGTTGCCGTTTATGTATCTACATACGCCCACAGATACACACACACACACACACACATCCACACTATTTATTCACTCTTGCGGTCATAGCGTCATAATTCCACACCACCAATGGCGAGTTTCCTCTCTTTGTATCTCTCAAATTCGAGTTTTATACAACGTTGCTACCCAAGAACCGCCATTTTCATTTCCTTTGTATCCTTATTAACGTATGCTATTCATTTACACCCACTTATATACCTATGTTATTATTATCTATATATATATGAACCATTTTTCACAGATTTCCTTGACATAAAATCCATCTCATTCCCTTCCATACTTCTGTTGCTTGTTGCTGTAACCAATGGCGCACTTTGGTTTGCGAAGGGAGTCAAATTAAGTTTGCTTTGACAAGGATTTGGGGAGAGACGCCCAATTCCTCGGAAGTGTACGCGTTTCCGAAAAAAAAACATGTAAATGTCTGTGAAACCCCGGGGATTTCAGATTGCATGCACGATTTTAAAATAGCTCAAGAGGGCTAAATTTGGGGCAATCGAGTTGGGCTACAAGGAACCAATCAGGAGCCGGGTGTCGATTGCTGTATATAGTTACGAGCTAATTCCAGACACTTCGAGGTTTGTCGTTGGAAAACAACTAACACACCACCACCAATGGGATTCAAATTGCATAACTTGGCAGAGGCGCTTCCTCGCGTCCGATTTCGAATGATGCCTCAACACCGTTTTACCGACCACTAGCACTGGTTGGCTGAAAGCACTGTTAGGTCACGATGAATCAGACGTTTCATGATTGGAGTCTACATCCACAATCAGTGCGTTCTGATTGGATGAGCCTCATCCACTAAAATTCTCTAACAAGTGCTGCGCACTCAGTCGTCGTCAGTCGACACTGCTGCATTGCCAGGCTCGAGAGAACCTGTTTAGCACACTGCACGACTGACCAAAGTCGTCGTCTTCGCATCTCCCGGCCTCGAAATGGCTTGAGTAACAACTGACCATAGCTTGCGAGGATGTCGCGAATCCTGTTCATGTCTACTACTCTTTACACCTCCCCACCAACTATGTCCGAATCCATGACGAATTGGGGTTCTTTTCCGATACCACAAATGTCTTCACCTTCGTTGCATTCAAACGCTGCTCTCTTTCGGAGGGATCAGTGTGGATCAATAGACAACTTGAGTCCGGTGTGAGTGCTCAGAGAACGAAACAGGCGCTAGACGAGGCAGGTGATTTGATGGGCGAGGTCAGTCTGCGTGTGTCTGGGAACACGTCAGGTGCGAGAAACGCGGAACGCTGAGCGCGGCTGAGCCTTCCTTATTGGCATTTCAAGCCTCGAACTCGTGGCACCTTGACGGCGTCATGCAGATGAGTCAACCGAACTCGCTCCACCTTCTCAATCTCACCCCACACAATCGGTGACTCACACAAGGAAGCATTCACTAGACCGATGGAAGTGTGGCGACAATTTTGAACGCTGACAAAGCCACCATGGCAAGCGGAAGTGCTTGTCCAATCATGTCCCGAGTGTTGTTCAAGTATTTGAACGTCGAGTGTACGAACAGAAATGCCCTCGTCCCACCGAAATGCCATTTGGAGCTGTGGGTGAAAGCAATTGTCGCGAGATTGAGCACACCGTGTGGTCTTCTCCCAACGATGGATGTTGAGAGCCGTAAAATCTAAGTGCCGTGTTCACTAGCAGTACGCGCTAGTGGTGTCATGCATTGCACTTCAATTCCACACAAGGTCTATTTCGAAGCAGACGATGATGCTGCTCAACCAACTTCGTGTGACTCACCCTCGTCATCGGTTGATCCGTGACCTAGCCCATGTTTAGTGTAAGGGTTGTGTTCGTCCAAGCTACGAGTTCAATAAAAGTGCCACAAGAAAAGAACCCAAGTTCACCAATTTCGATATTTTGGTGAGGCGAACACCACAGATTGGGAATGAAGTGCGTCGCTTGTAACAATGACAGGGTTTTTTGCGATTGATGACTGACGTGTGATCAAGCACATCACAGTGTGTCTTGACATTGCGCAACCCAAGTCAATCAACTGTACTTTCTTCCATAGCAAGAATCTCCTCACCAGCCGTGATCCACGCATCGATTAATGAGGGCAACATGTGAAATATTAAGACCCCAAGGAAAAATGACCACGACTGTGCGCGAGAGTGGCGAATTATCACGATGTTTGCCTGTGAATGCAAACCACTCAACATTGCATTAACCATGCTATGTTAAAATTTCTCAAGTTAGAAGTCGGTTCTCTCCGCTGCCATCTGACTGATTAGTGACGCTAACTAAGGAAATGCTTCGTGGGAATTCTAGTCTTTATGACTTACTTTGTAATATCAGCAGAATACAAGTATAAGGTGTGACAAAAACCAACGCATGTTATATTTTGACGTTTGTGGCATTCAGACAGCAAAAGACCACCTCTCTACAACTGTTGAGGTGAAACACTTGACCTGCAGACGGAAACGGACATTGTGGCAAGTTCCATGTTGGGCACGATCCCCATTGGACCACCAAGTTTGTGTTGTTCAATTTTGTGGTTGGGAATGCTAAGCAACTAGTTCACGGGCTAGTTAGAACTCTGCTTATCCGAACAAATGTGGCAAACAGGTTGGTGGAATACTGGACGTGCTACGACACAACCTCGACGCCTTCCAAACTCGCAGTTAGGCATAACAATGTTGAGCCCATGCTGTCCGTCAACGTGGTGCCTCGCCATTGGTCAATTAGGCCTATCCTCAGATGTGCCAAATGGCTACACCAGATGCGACCAATTAAAATTTCAGAGTGGGACTCTTGAGGCATCGGCCGTAGGCTAACAATCAGAATGAATGTGATTAGTTAAGTAGACGCTGAAAATAGCTTCCGCGGGCAACGGCAAGTGGATTAGACCTTGATAGAGTCAAGAACGACAACCGAAACGGTAACAGAATGAAAAGAATGAAAATGAGATTGGAAGCAAAAATGACTTGATGTTTGTTTTATTAATAAACGCAGCCTACACACAGATGCACTTAAAGCCATTAAGCATAATGAAGGTGAGTAGATTTGCAATAAATGAAATAGCCTCCATGGGCATCACGGAGTTACTCTAACCAATCTATAGGTCTAAGTAGGGAACTAAACCCAGAAAAAGTTCTGTCTATCTAATTTTTGTCCGTGAACCTCCTAAATTCTGTTGTTAATATAACATTTGTTGCGTGGGCTTGAGATAATAAACATCCCCCTTAAAATTGAGCATAACCGTGGGTATATGACTTGCGTATAATCACGATGTTTATGTGTGAATCTGAACCATTCGACATTAATCGATGCCTTACATGAGTAAATCGAATACCACTGATTAAAGGGTCCGTCTTTCTAATCATCAAATTTTTTAACCAAATTATTCTAATCGTAGGTGGTTCTAATCATACCAGTATTCTAAATTTAACTGACTAATGTGGAGGAACGGGCTATAAAGCTGAATTTTTTAATCGTTGTTATAATCACACAGGTAAACGGGATGGTTTTAATGTATGAATAGCATTCAAGTTTGCATTTTTTCATGCCTATTAAGCTCGAAAGCATTTTTGGGATAACTAATGCAAATTTTGCAGGGCATTGGCGGTCGATTCTCACATTCGTTCTCTGCGGCACCGATACCCTTCTAGACATATACATTTTCATATTTTATACCACCAAAATAGTCCAAATTAATTAATATAGCTATTATTTTACCTCCAATTACTTCTCCTGGTGGTATTTACCCAATTTTTAAGATTTTTAGGACATTTATACATGGCTAAGAGTTTCTGTCATTGACGGACACCATTCATTCACACTTGTCATCTCCACCCAAAAGCTGCAGCAAACTGTGATTTTATATTCAAGAAAAAATCAGCTGTGCTAATTACATTGACAACTTAAGCCATATACATATTAATATAAAATGTTGATTTTAAGTTGAAATTTTATGAATCTAAGTGTGAATAATCACGAATCTGGGCAAATTTAATTTGGTTAATTGAAGTCATTTCGAAATCAGTTGCATACTTTTAAAGTTTGCTTGGCATGGTATCGTAGCCACGAAATTCCCAGTCATGAACCTTGGTAACCCACCTATGTTTCGCGATCGAGAGTAACATCCATTAATAAAAGAGCAATAAGTGAATGCGGTGACTTCCTGGGAATCAAAAAAATAATTTTTTTTTCAAATAAAAATTAATTTGATCTTACACTGCGAATTGTTTAGATGTAAAGAAAACACATTCCTTTAATATTAAAATATTTCCTGGTTTGTTCCCATGATCAAGTGTCACATATTTATCACAATCAGAACTCTTGCAAAAAAGTTCAGCAGGTATATTTTTTAAAAATGTCCGTATATATGGGCCTGAAAGTTGGAATCTAACAATGATTTTTTTGTCAGGCATATTATCTCTTCTAATCAAGGGAATATTTTTTAATAACTTACACAGCAGCGATATTTGATTCACATGGCCGGCGCGCTTGTAGAACTCGTGTCCAGAACGTGTGATTTTGTGAGGAAAGCCTTCCTTTCGTATATTTCTGTGGTTTTACACCTATGAATGGAAGAGGAAGCAGTGACTAAGCTTACTTGTGTTTAAGTCTTGTATCTGGTACTTGTCCTGTTAACAAATGAGTGCCATTTTTTGGACACATCCTAAAATAATTAGTGTATTTTTAATTCAGTTGTGTTTTGATGGTTAAATCATAACTTTTTAGGTACAAATTTTCACAACAACCCTATGTAGTTTTATTTGTGGCGCCTGTGAATAATGATTTAAGCTTAATTGTTATTTTTTTCAATTCAAATTGTTTGGTTTAGTTACCGTTATAAGAAACAGCAAGCGATTCTCTGTATCAAAACTCGGCATCAGAGACGTTCCTGCGCTTGTCTTTGTTTTCCACACGCATATAGTGTGGCATGAGACTTGTACTTTTAAACTGTAATGACATTAGTCGGCAACTGAGAAACTTCATACATTTGCCAACTGCTTTGTATCGTCTTTCGAAACGTGAATTTTCAGCCGTTCGTGATAAGAAACACAAAATGTTGATTCTGGGCAATTCTATGCTCGTGACTTTAAAAAATGCTGGGCGCCTAAAATTGTTCTCTTTTCTATGCTCAACAAATTTGCACAAAATGTTTTTTTTCTAAATGTGGATGTTCTGCTTAAAACTTATTTCTTTGGTTCACAATTTTTCGAAGCAAGTATGATTTGAGTTGTTCTATGGAAACATGCATTAACGCTTTGCGAGAGCATTTAATCAGTTGAGAATGAGCTAGTTTGGACTGATAGAGTTGACACGCCTGGGTTATTGCAAATAATTTTTTTTTCATGATACAGAGGCAAAAGTACATGACCTTTTATTATCATACTCCAAGCCTAGATTACATGAATTATGCGCACAAAAGGCAATTAAGGTTGCTTTATGTGTGTGCCTCTTACCTTCTCCCAACGAGATGCGATTTCTTCTTTTATTCGCCGATTGTATGGCTAAATATCACTCAACATTGCTGCTAGTGAATTCGCCTTTTTATTGCTGCTTTAGTGAAGTTATTGATGCCTAAGAGGAAAATCAGTGGTGCTGATGAAGCGGAACCCACCAAAAAGCTGTAAGCGCTCCTCATCACTCCCTGTGGTGCTTTTCATTTTTTTCCTGGTGGTTTGCGTTATTCATTTCTCTCACAACTGGTCGCGGGATTTCCACTTCAGTAAATCGATAAGTTCTCTTTTGAATTTTCCGTGTCCTGAAACAACACTGTCTCAAAAAACAGCGCTTTACATTATTTTAACTCACCAGTTTTGTCGTGTGTGGCTGTCACACTCGGTTTTTTTTGTTCGAAAATCCGGATTCTGTTTTAGTGATCTTATGTGTCGCTAGTGTGAGTTTATACCTCAGAATCCCAGTTGAAAACTGAGGAATCTAAAAAAACTGCCGATTGTGTCATCGTACTGTAGCAAGTGTGGGCGAACACGATTCAATCGATTTACGTGAATGCACTTCGCGTAGCTATACTCATTCAGCGATCGATATTGGTCGATCCTATATAAACGAAAGAATTCCTGTATCTGGCCGTAACAGTACATGTCGAGAAGCCCACGCCAGTCAATGAACCCTCTGGACGAAATCGCATCCTGTAGTGTAGTGTAAGTAGAATTGAATTCAAAAGTAATGCCCTTAAATTAACCAGCAGATGCGAGGTAATGCATTGGCTGCTGAGAACTTCATGGCCAATTAATTTGCAGCCTGTTAGTAGCATTCACAAGTAGTTTGATGACGAACAGGGTCTGAGGCGTGTGTAAGACCAATTGCGTGTGTAGTGTACTGTGCAGTGTGGGTATTTTCCGGTTGACACATCCATTGTCGCCATTTTAGCAAACAAACCACCCTCGTTGGTGTCTCTACCAATGTTACCGACGGAGCCTGGCATCAGAACAGTTCCTTGTTGACCTTCAATCCTCCCGAGGCAAAGTCCTCGTCGAAAGTGAGTCCTCTCACTCGCTCGCACGGCCTCTCCTCACTGTAGGTTCTTGCGCTGGATCTGGACGGCACCATCATAGTGACGGCCTCGGGCAAGGTGTTTCCAAAGAATACCCACGACTGGAAGTAAGGCTTGTTCCTAACACGGCTCAAACTAACCACTCAATGCGTAGACTCTTCTCAAAGAAGGCGCCAGCGATTCTTCAGCAGTATGTCGAGGATGGCTACTTGATTGTCATCGTCTCCAATCAGGTACGTTGGCGTTGTTTGTTTGTGCACGCTTTCGTCGTCGTCGTTGTGCCACTATTGAATGTCTCTTGAACCTGTTGCAACGTGAATTTCGATGCAGCTCATCGGTCACATCGAGCACAGCGTTTGGTGTGTGTGTGTGTGTGGTTTTTTCGGAATTTAGCGTCGATTTGATGCAACCTTCGGCTGAGCTCTTTATTGAGTCGAATTTGGGGTTATTTGTTTGAGCTGGGAAAGTCACTAAAACTAAGGGACCTTTTTAGGCTCATCACATCGGAAATCAGTTCTGGGACATCGGCCCAGAATGTGTTTGAAGACGTGTGCAGTGAAAATTTGCCAAGGTCCCACGTGACAGACACGACGTGGTAAAAAGAGGCCTGTAGCCATGCGTTTAGACCTAATCTTTGAGCTGCAATGAAGGCAATAATGTTGTGGAGTTAAAAGCAGAGTACATGGGAATCGAGCCAAACGGAGGAGTTTTGTCGCGTGAATGGACCTGCTGCCACTAGCCTAGCATCAGTTCACTAACCTATATCAGTTCAGTTCATGAGAACTTTGCTAAAGATGGCAGTGGGGCCGGCAATTCAGTCCAGTACATGCTTAAAATTTGTGGTCTTTTATGTCGAAACTTGCGTAACCGCAGCCTGTTGTTTTTTTTTCACGAGACCAGGCCGGTCTGGAGAAGAATTCGGCCAAGTTGATTGGCGAGTTCAAGGCGAAGGTGGAGGCGGTGGTGGCGAGGCTGGGCGTGGCGGTGCGGGGCTACTTTGCCCTGAAAGACGACATCAACCGGAAGCCTCGAACGGGCATGTGGCAGGCCCTGCAAGCAGTAGGTTCTCGTCTTTTGTCAAAATTCACGCTCCTCTTGAAAGGCCAACGACGGCGTTGAAATCGACAAGGCAGCGTCCATCTACTGTGGCGGTGAGTTGGTCAAGTGCGGCCTTGCCGCGTTCGGATGTAGTGTGAGAGTGTGGGGTGGAGTGAGAGATCCCTCCTGCCGAATGTGGCGAGTGCTTGCGGCAAGGTTTCTCGACAGTAATCTCCCTAAAATGTTGCTGTTTCGTATCGATAAATAAAAATTGTCTTTGTAGATGCCGCGGGCAGGGAGGCGTTGGGGAAGGTGAGGAAGGATCACTCCCACTGCGACCGTTTGGTGAGTCGCTTTTGCGCCTTTCGTTGTTGTGTGGTCGCACGCGCACTCCACTTGACGGTGGCAATTCCACCATTTCAACGTCCATTGAAATGGTCGTCATTCAACAGGCTGCATGTTACTCTGCCAAGCGCAATGGACGATCCCTGGGAAGTTGGAAATGTGGATCTGGGGGGGAGGGTTATTACATGCATTTTTGTCACTCCGTTTGGTGAATCTCGCTCCAGCATTCGATAGATCATCCAACACGCTTAATTGAGGTGTGTGTGTGTGTGTGTGGTATGCAGATGGAACGCTGAATGCCATGATTCGGTTTGTGCCGATTTGTTGCTATAACTAGTCATCAATGCCATCTACCTATCGGTTGTGATCACTGGACATCAACCTCGAGACGTTGAAGAGCGTTTTGGCGTCCATTTACTATCACTGATTTTGGAATGGCAGCAGTTTGTCACATTCCACCGAAGAACAACACAACAAGAGTCGATATTTGTGTCAATCATGCTCCCTTCAAGTTGTCATGCACAGTGGATCTCGCGTTCGTGTCGAGACCCGCGTTCTCAGCTAGCGCGAGCCTCTAACCCGTGTCATTAGCCAATCAGATATGATCATTAGCGCCATCGTTCCTCGTGTGGAACAGAATGATCCTTTTCGATTCTTAACACTTTGGAGGTGGCTTAGAAGCGCACAATTGTCCAAATTCATGACCAATCGTCAGCACGAGTAGAATGTGATGTTGTGCACGGCGTAATGCCACGAAGAGTTCGTTGTGAGTTGGTGAAGATGCCTCGATTTTGTACTAGTTTGCAGAGAACGTTGGAATTCCGTTCAGAACGCCGGAGGAGTTTTGGGAGGAGCCAGAGGCGGACTGCCGCGACACCTACCCCCTGACCTTCGATCCGCGGACGCTTCTGTCATGTGCCACCAGCTTGCCGCCTCTCGCGATTGGCACACCGACAACCCCCACTCTCGTTGTCATGGTTGGATTTCCTGCCTGTAAGGTCTTCTCTCTCCAAGTCGTGCATATTTCACATCCGCTCGCGTTCGAGTCCGTACCTGTTAGAGTCACGAGTCCAGACAAATACTGGGTTTTAAGAAGTGTTCGATGAATAGAACCTGCGAACACGTGTAAAATGTTAAATATTGCGCACTATGATGTCATATATAACCCGTTGAAAGTGTGTGAATCAGTGTCAGATAGAGTCTTCGATTATGTTAGTTTGCAGAAATAATGGGGATTCTATTCAGAAAGCAAGGAGTTGTTGTGGCTAAGGTCAGAGGAGCACACCCCTGACATCAATCCGAAGATATTTTTGGCACCCCAACGAGGCCTACCCCCGTAGTACTTCGTAATCTTAGAAAAACACGACCATTGTAGTACTCAAAGAACCGTTTTAGCACACTTGTGACGCATCAGAATGGATTCATGACAAGATGGATGATTCCTTCGTTGGTTACATCAAATCTGAGTCAGCTTGATTCAGGAGCCATGTGAACGGGTCTAAGCAGATTTGAATTGCTGTAAGGTCTGGCGTAATCGCAGGTGAACTTCAGCGAATGTAACGAGGGATTCAAAATAGTTTAAGCATTGGACATTTGGTAAAACAAAATTTTAAACCGCACCGCGCCCTTGCGACAGACAGTTGTAACACCAAGTAAGCAGAAATAATAAATACAAATGATCCCCAATTGCTCCAAAGCGTCCGTCAGACCACCATATTTAGTACTGCTCAGAACACAAGCTGATATTTGACCCTGTGTTTAATGTCACGATGATGCACTGGTAGAATTATACATAAAACGCATTTATTAGTAGAATTATGCATAAAATATACACCAAAATTACATGCGCTGGCACACCGACAACCCCACTCTCGTTTTCATGGTTGGGTTTCCTGCCTGTAAGGTCTTTTCTCTCCAAGTCGTGCATATTTCACATCCACTCATGTTCGAGCCCACACAAATTATCACAAATGGCGCCTGGTGGTTAGCAAATCATCGGCTTTTTCGTTTGTTCATTTAAACAAATGTTGCATCGATTCTGATTTCTCATTGCCGGTGTTACTAAATACCTCTCGGAACCTAACAACAAGCGATGGGTGATGGGTTTGGTAAATGTGGTTGGTGTGGCGCCAATGAAATTTTCGTGTTACTTTTGACGCTCCATGTCTGCAGCACCACTTTTCCAAAAACAGCGACGGTTCAAAGGCACCCTTACAAGTTCCTGACAGTGATGTTCTGCTCTCGCTTTCAAAGCAGCCATGGTTTGTCCTTCGCGCGTTCTACAGCCCCTTCTGTTTAATTTCAGCTGGCAAGTCGACCTTCTGTAACAACCATCTCCAGCCGCTGGGTTTTAAGATCGTCAGCAGGGTACGTTGGACACTGCGGTGACTAGTTGCGTTTCACTCCTTTCAAGATCGGTTATCTTAAAGCTCAGTGGTTAGACCATCACCCATTAGACTGTGAGGTTAATTCGTTCAGTTTTTGGTTTAGTAATTGAACCCCGCTGCGCCTAACTTGCTCCACTATTGCATACTTAGGCGTGGTATGTATTAAAGGTTGTCGCCAATCACTGTGTGCTTTGCACACATAACTGAAACCCACTGCCATCACTCACCTCAAGATGCCTTGAATGCATCACCTAAATTATCACACCGGTGTGGAGTTACACATTCTACTTCACGCCGACAGCTTGTATGTGCGCACACAAAATGCGCTCATTCTGGCATGTTATCTGATTTCGATGACGATCACAAAACGCCGCGATTTGGCGACGCATGTCGGAAGCCGTGAAAGGTCTACTTGAGCGACTTCAGTGGTGGTGGTGGTGGTGGTTGGCGGATCGTCACTCGGTCTAACCCGTATGTAGCTCGCGTCACATGGAGGTAATCCATATTTCACTTTTTCGGCCACACCAAGGACGTCATCAAGGATATGAAGAAGTGCGCCAAGGTCGCAGAGGAGCACCTCTCAAGGGGTTCGTCCGTAGTCATAGATAACACCAACGTGGACGCCGAATCGCGAGCCCCCTTCGTCGGAATGGCCAAGCGACTCGGTGTCGCCGTTTATGCGTGTCTCATGGCGACGAGTCTTGAACACTCACGCCACAACGAGATGGTGGGTTCTGTGGGTCCGCAGTGGGCATGTTTGTGCACTGGGTCATCTGTTTTTATTTGCATCATCGTGTCTACATTTCAGTTCCGGCAGCTCACCTCAGAGAAGCACACGAAGATCAACTCCGTGGTATTTAATATGATGAAGTATGCATTTGGGCATGTGCTGTACACGCTGCGAAATGAACCACGTTTAACGCCTTTGTGTTGTGCTTCATTTCAGAGCGAAGTATAAGGCGCCGACGAAAGATGAGGGCTTCGCTGAGGTAATGGAAATTCCGTTTGTTCCTGATCTTCCTGACAAACATCGTGAATTGTACTTTCAATACCTGTTGGAAAAATGACCTCGGATAATATATTTTTAAACTAGACTATTCAAAAATTAAGTGAATATTTGAGCAGTGTTGGGATCCTCGCCAAGCCGAGGTGTGAATGTGCGGTCTTGTGTGTGATGATGACCATTTTGACGGGTTTAGATCATCGCAAGCGAAAAGCAGTCCACCAAGCACGCATTATAGTTCTTAAAAGGTTCATGCTGCTTTTCCAAGGAATCTCTCGAGTTATTGGCAGCACTGCAGGCCCAAACTAGATCGGATCAGGGGATAAATCGTTGTTGTTGTTGAAGAGAATGACGTTGCCGAAGGTTCAGCCGTTTAGTTTGCCGCTAAATCTGGGTTGGTGAAGATGTGGCATAGAACCAGTAGCGGGCTGTTTTACCCAAGTATCTGCGTTTAGTAACGAGCATGTACGATTATTGAGATAGTGGGGTGTCAGAGGACGGGACTGCGTAGTTCAATAGGGAATTTGTGAATTGCCGCGGTTAGCTGTCATGTGCAACTGGCTGTGAATTATCAAAGGTCGTCAATTCACATGACGCCACCGTAGCCTGTTTCATCCTTTCATCTCAAATACGAAGCTGTTGGAGGTTCGTGTTGGTAAAAAGTGCTAGACACATCATAGTAGTAACAACCATCGCAAGTATGTTGAGAACGAGGATTTAAGCATGCAGCCCTTAAGACACCTTCATTAACTTGCCCGTTCCCGGAGGCGTTCGCCACTGTACTGGTACGTTTCTCAATTATTCTCTCCTGCTACGGAACTGTTGTGTGCGGACGCGGTTCTTACGAGCTACATTTAAGGGCTCCGACATGTTGTCTTGAACCACGACGAGGTTGCGGCGTTGCCTTTAGCACGAGTTCGTTGCACCGGTAGTCTTGAAGTCCACGAACACCTGAGATGGCAGGGGCGTAACCGGTTATTTGATTGGTCGATCTAGTTTCGTAGTAGTCACATGTACTCAAGGTTGTGCGTGACCAGTGCCAGAGAAGTACAAGTAGTGGTTGGAGGGACATTCGCAGAGGTGTGGGTATTGATTGTCAGCAGTGAGTGGGACTCGGGGGCGACTTCTAGTTGTAGGTAGGCATCGACTAGGTTGAGTTCGGCGGTGTGTATCTTCCGCCACTCAGAATTGTAAATATGTCCTCTGAAGCTGGTAGAGGAAAGTGGTGTGGTTCGTGGGCTGCGTTTAGGCCAATGGAGAAGTCAGCGCATGTCCGGATCGAACAATTGGCCTTCTTCACTACGAGGGGGGTAGGACGCCTTTGCATTCAAGACGTTCCAACTCAGCGGTAACGATGCGTATGGGACCGGTTTTTTCGGACGGAAGATCGGTTAGGCGTCAGGAGGGCGGCCTGTCTCGTTGAACAGTGTCTCAATCCAGGTTGAAAACCGTGGTAATCTAATTGATGATGTCCGCGATATTTTCGACATGTTTAGGGCATTGCAGATGGAACTGATCAGGATATCGACCGAACCCAATTGTTCGAACCAATCCAGACCAAGGAGGTGCAGGTTGGCGTTGATGACATAACACTTGCCACTGAAGGTTGTTCCGCAGAAGGACACGCAGCATTGCATTTGGCCTCGGAAGTGAATTTCACCGTCCCAGGCACTGAATACCGTTTCAAAGGTGGCCCTGAGTGGGGGCCGACCGAAGGAGTGCCATCGGTTCTCCGAGATTATGGTAACATTCGAGGCTGTCTAGCTGCAGACGAACTGAATGGCCATTGATGCGGACGGTTGTATACATCCTCTGTTGCTGTGGAGGTGACGCGTAGGCTGAGAGCTCCGACTATGGGGCTGGCTGGTTTGGCTTTTGACCTTTTCTTTGCGTGGAGGTGGGGGTGGCGTCCACTCCTGTTAGACGGGGATGATTGGCAGAATCCGTCCTTGTGACCCTTAGCTTTGCATCGCTGGCATCAGTGCCGCTTGTAAGGGCACAACTTGACATAATGCCAGGCTCCACTTTGCCAGCACGCGGAAAGAGGTGTGTTCCTTGTTCTCCTTCGACGACTTGTGCCGGCTTATTTTCCGTCCGACCTTGGTTGACGAGGGCTGGAAGGGCCAGAAGTGGGAGATGGTTTGGTGACACTCTGGACCACATTGACGTCGGGAGCACTGCAGCCCCCAGCTTGGACCATTCAGGAGTCCTGCAACACGCTTCTCCAATGGAGGTATTCATCGCGGAAATTGTCCAGCGTCACGGAGGGATTTTGATCAATCAAGTGTAGCAGCCGTGTTCGCATTCTCAAATGAGAATGAGAGTTTTGAGTTGGTCATCAGTCATTGATTTGAATTGACTTTTTTCGCACTCTCGATTGACCACTGCCAGATGATCAAGAAAATCGTTTAACTCTTCTATTGCGAGTTTGAGGCATTGGTACCAGGTACTGAACGAGGAGGAGCGTTCTCCAAACATCCTCTTGAGATTTTGAACGGTTTCTCCAGAAGTGAAGTCGATCGAGGACTAGGGAAGGATCGTGTCACTGACCTGGATCTCGAGGTCGACCAGAAACAGTTCTGCGTACCGCCAAAATCAGATTTTCAGCCGGCATGGGATTCCGGAAACTGTAGTCTTCGACAATGGCTCTCAGGTCACATCGCAACAATTCAAGGAATTCTGCCAACAACACGCGATTGCCCACACGCATACTCCACCCTACCACCAACAGTCAAACGGACGGGCGGAAAGGTTCGTCAAAACTTTGGAGCGAGCCTTGCTAAAATCCCGTGGGGAAGGAACGACGTCCGTCGAAGTCTACAGAATTTTGTATCTTACAACACCAAACGAGGCTCTACCAAATCGACAGTCGCCATCTGAGGCACTCATGGGTCGCGAATTTCGGACAACAACCGCCTGGAGCCTCCACGTACGGAATATACCACCCCGTTTGTGACTGGAACAGCCGTGTACGTTCGAGACTATCGACCGAGACGCGACCCATGGATCGAGGGGACGATTGCACGCCGACACGGCAAGGTCACGTTCGACGTGACGGTGGGTCACGACACGTGGTCAAGGCATCGCAACCAGCTCCGATGGAGACAAGGATCTGCGACAACAAATCGCCTGACCAGCGTCCAACAGGATGTGCTGTTCGACACTTTTCAGCTGCCACCACCGGTCGCAATGCTAGTGAAAACGAACGGAGATCAACTAGCAGCGGACAGGTCTTCACCTCCAAGGCAGAGTAGTCGAAAAGGACGAAAACCAACAGTACTCCAAGTCAACTAAAAGAAGAGGCATTACTGGCTCTTCAAGGGGGTGAGGTGTTGAGGATCCAGGATTCCCCAAAACGGCTCATTTCCGGTTTTCGTCATCGTTTATATTAATTCCATAACTATGCCACATCGGCCACACCCTACTTACAACCGAATCTCTGCACGAGGTCTTGTCTTGTCTCGCATTGGTGTGGGCAGGCCGGTTCTAGCGTCAGGCAAGGGATGTGGGTGCCGGTCATTTGATTGGGTATTATCGTGGTTACGGGCAAACGCAACACATTTCCAATCAAACAATGTTAAGATGCTATGGAAGTCTTCACGAAGTCGATAGTTGGTAAATATTGATTCTACTGAAATAAACAAAGTAGCGTGTGTTTTTAACACGAAGATGTGGGCATGCTTTCAAGTGGTCAGTTCAGGGCACACACATGCTGTCGATCATTGCAAACACATAGATCGATTTATGGCAAAAATTCGCGAATATTCAACTGTCATTGGATGCCATTTTCCAGATAATATTGTCGAGGTCGTCGAAGTGTTTGCTTCGCCTCGTTAACATTACACATGCAACAACTTTTCGGAATGTGAGTGTTGAAACCAGTTTGTGTGGCTCATTTGAAGCCTTCAATCCTCGAAAGAGATACTTGACCAATCGGAAGCTTGAAACGAGCACCTTAATAATGTTAGATTTGCTGATAACTACCTGCTTCTTTAGAGGTTACAAATAGCACCTACACTCGTTCTGGAATGATAAATTCCTGAACTCACAATTGAATTTACGATTTACGAAGTTAAAAATCACATGTAACTCCATATTAAATAAATCGATTTTCCATCCAATCATCGTTCAGCTCTGTATTTACATCGATTTTCCTTAACAGTGCGAAAGTCGAGGTGATTTATTCAAACACAAATGGCACTTGCTTAATTAATCGTAAAATGTGTGCTTGAAAATATTTCAGGATTCATTTATTCACATAGTTTATTCGAAGATGATTTAAGTTAGCTTCCGAGGTTCATAAAATTCAAACCATTTCCATCGAAATTCACTAGCCGCCTCCACATCCTTCTGCAAGCGTTGAATTGTTATTAATGTGTCCACTTGGACATTTAAATTGGATTGGTGTTTATGTGAAACCGTGTGTAATTTGTGTGTTTAAATGAGCTCGATTGTAGGTTAGTAACGATAACGAACAAGGGGTTCCTTAGCGCTTTGGAGTGGCGTTTAGTGCGGCACGAGGCACAAAACAGTTCCATCATCAATTACCCTAACTTCAATTAATCAAACCGCTTATTCCGTCTTTCACCCAAGCACACCAAAACCTCCCCTCAATTTTTTCTTCATTCTTCTCTTTTAACTCGCAAGTCGGAATGCCCAATTGCCCGGCTAATTATCGACAATCGCCTCGGCAGAAATTGGAGCAGAACTAGTACTTTTTTTCAAATATGTTAGGAGTGATTGTGTATCATCCGTCTAAATTCCACAAACACCACTTTAAACCGAAAAGGCGTGACTACAAACATTAATTTCCAACAAAACGTATGTGCCAACAGGAACCAATCAAAACAGCATACTTGAGTAAAAATCGATGGTTACGTGTGAAATGGGGTTAGGACTGCCAGTGTGCACGATATTTTATTTTTGTAAACCCGTCTTTTCATTGGTTAAAAGAAGTCATCTGAGATTGGTGGACAAGTATGGCGCCTTTTATTGTTCGAATTCAAAGTGTTTGATTGATTTCAGTAAACGGCTTTAGTCAAATTACGGTCAATTATTAAATATCTGGATGATTTAAAAGTCTCTCGACTTCGTATAGCGTCCTTGTTGCTAATTAGTCGAATTTTCCGGTCACAAGAAATTATCGTTATCGAATATTTCCCACTCCCTCTGTCACATCTACCAGAACATCTCCTTCTTCAGCTATTTTTTTATCTACGGTACATTCTGCTGTTTATTTACGCACACAGCGTGTACATTTCACTGCAGGCGATCTATCAAACGTCCTGCCTCTCCTCCCGATCCCGTGTGAAGAATCACAGCAGATGCAAATTCTGATACGGAGAGTGTAAGTCGCGAACTTTTTGTTTGTTTATAGTAACCCTGACGACGAATCACTTAACTTCCGTCAAGGTCATTCTAGCGATGTTGGTGATAATGATTGATTTCTTATAGTAATTAGGACAATTGTTGCGCAGACTCAAACAGAAATTCGAAAGATGAAGTCACAGCACCCGACTTCTCACCAACCGACCAATAACGTGTGAGCTCCACTCTAAACAATTCAGCCACAGACACAAGTCAGACAGCGATTGGTCAACAATTCTTGATTTGATGCTCACGAAAAACCCAGATGAGGTGGTGAATACTGTGCCTTTCATTGCGAACCTGTAGGATTTTCATTTCAACTCAGCGTAAAAGACTGCTACCAGGTCTTGCGCTACAACTTTGACGTACCAGAGACAGGCCTAACAATACACGCACACACAACAGTTGAGATTTGCAATTAGCGGCCATCAGTCTTATCTGTGATCCTCGGGCCAAGACATGATCAAGATTTTCTGGTTCCTTTAAAAAATGACAATATAGACATCAGACGTTAGCAGTTGGTACCAGTGTGACAACTAATTAATACAGATTCAGATGATGATGGTGATAACAATGACGATGATGACGATGGCAATTCTGGCTAAACCATCACCCAGTAAGTTTGGCTCGCGCCATCACCAATTTGTAATTTTTCCTGTTTTCTTCGTCTTTCATCTGAAATAAATACTGATGAACTCACGCTTCGAAGGTCATTTCAAGGCCACGGCAAGTTCAAACAGGCGGTTAGGTAATTTTGCACAGCCTCTTTTAAACAAGATTTTCTTGCAGATGATGAAAATGTAGCAAATAACATCAAGTTTCGAAACGGTAGCGAACTCATTTCTCAATATTCCACAAAGTAAACCTGATCACAGATTTGTGATCAGATGAATATCAGAGTAAATTTACGCGCAAATATCTTCAAATATCCATGTTGTGTTTTGATGACTTAAACTCCAACATGTTTAAACTCGGCGGGAATTCAAATCAACGCAAGTCAATAATTATGAATTATCCATGTTCTCAAAAAGATATTCGACCAATCAGATTGCGGATCTGCCATCTACGGTGACTAATGCTTCGGTACCAACCAATCATCCACGTGTTTGGGTTCCAAATCGCGATAATTGCAAACACAACTATATCACATGCATTCCAGTAAATGTACGAACATCAGCCGATGGTGTTTGGCTTTGAAACAGCCATCATTCTGCCACAGGCTAATCAGCTATCATGTGCACTATGTTGACACCTAATTTCACATTGGTTTCAAGGCCAAATGGCAGTTCATCCTCACCCACTCAGTAATGCCTCCTCCAAGTGTCTTCTGCGTGCTCTCCCCACTCACCTTCATGTGTTCACTGGTCAACCACCAGCGTCGTCGGGGTGATTTCAGCTACCAAGTCTCTCACCAACTCACACAAGCACTCGTGAACTGCTGTTCCACTCGACCATCGTTCCCACCATATGTTGAGTTTCAAACCCATCACCGATTCCTTTAATGGGTTAAACACTTCCGATGTAAACAGCCGGGTGACGCCTCAAAGTACGTGCTGGTGATCATCGGCCAATCACAGTGCTCCAGATGGCGTTAGCTTCCCTAGTTTGTTTAGTGCACTTCGCGCCAATAAGTGGCCAATCAATGAAGCGATTTCCTTCATTAGAATATCACTCTTCGCCAATCCCCCAACCAGACATACAATCATGCTTCCATTGGATGCCACAACTCGGTCGCTGCCAAGACGACTGCTCTTTTAATTCCATGATGATCAGGGGCTATGCACAACCCTATCCAGTTTAATTCCGTTGTGTCGAAATTCGTGGAACTCATTCATGGATTTTTGAGTTGCATCAAAGTTGATTTAATTGACGTTATTCAGTCATATTACCAGCTGCTCACTTCTAAACAATCGCTTGAATATCGGTCGTTGCGGACCTACCAGTTACCTCTTTCGTCAAATCATTGATCGTTAAGTGACGAGAATGCGACTTTTCACATTGCACTTCGCGTATAGACACTGCACAAAAACATTCTAAGTAAATATTCTTATCAAGATTCTCATCTGCCAGCTTTTGCACTAAAACTATTCCGCATCATGTCATTCGTTCCGTAAAATATGCGGCGACATTGTGGTTAACAACGATTGGTTGCCCAAGTGTACAATTATTCACTTCAAATTATACAATTCGCAAATAAAACGTTTTGGTAGTTTAGCCTCAGCACCACCTCTTGGTTTCCGCCAATTATGTACCAGCAATAAGGCTCAGAGATAATTGGTTGAAGGTGCATCGTAATCAAGGCATTGACTGGAGTCCTGGAAACGCTTAACGCGACGTTGACTTGTGAGGAGAAGTCGACTTGACGCCAATTTGAACCCTCTGTGTGACCTCAATCGCACAGCTGCCATCAAACTTTGCGGATTTGACGTTTATCCAAATAAATGGTAGCCCCCTGGGTCTGGGGAGGAGTTGCAGAGGGGTGGGGGTGTTGATGCAGATGGTCAACGGTTTCGCATAGAGAGGGGGTGATGGTGTTTTGACATTTGCGAGTGTTTACTTTGAACGCTTCACCGAACCGCTGACTTAATGAGGCAGGCACCGATCTCGATTCCATTAACAACAACTTCGAAGGGATTAATGACGTGGGACCGATATTCGTGCATAATCAATTTGCTAAATTCTCAAATTATCGCTGCGGAGTTTTAGTACAAATTTTGGGTGAACGATTAGACTAGGAACGCGTCGACAAGACCAGGTCGGTAGCCTCTGGGACTAGCAAAATTCAGGATGCAAAAAATCGATACGTTTTTAAACGTAATCGATGACCAATTGGAAGCGGCCGCCTTTGTGTAATTTGTCTGCGACATGTTAGTAGCAATCAGAAATGAACAAGCATACTGAAATCGAAGGACAAGTTGTTCATTAATCTCAGTAGCGTGCACATCTATAATAGCACACATTTAACTGACTGATGAATAATGGACTACAGGTCAATAAAAACATACTATTTTTCATGGCAAATGTCGTATTTAATTTGGATTCTAATTGGACAAGAATTACTGTTCTCATATGACCGAGAAAATAACCAGATAAAATCATTTGTCATGTAACTAAATGACCTTGACTTGGTTATATTTGAATAGCTCTCGTGCGTAATGCAAAAGGAATTGATCATGGCACCGACAAGGTTTGACTAATCAGTAATGAACATGGACAAGTCGAGTTCCCAAATTGGCAACTTTTGCATAATTTTAATAGACAGGTGACTGGATCGATCTGCGGTCTCCAGCACTCCTGGCATTCGAGATGGTAGAAATCGATGGGAATTTAACATCCGATCGAAGACCAATTGAAAGAGCCCGCATTTGTGCGAATTATCTGCGAATTAACGATCGGTCGCACTAATATCACCAAAAGCTGACATCTCTAACCAGTCATCATTATCGACTTTGGGATAAATCCTCTCGTTTACGGGAATTTGAACATATCTTGAGTTGACGGCGAAAGGCGAAATCACTAGGACGATTCTCTAGGGTTGTGGTGATGGCAATAATTAGCACTTAAGCGGTTTTCGATTAATCGATAATGACATTAGTGGCTTGAGTATGGAGCCTTTTCAAATGGAAATTATTGGGTCGACTCCCTGTTTGATCTCTGGCTGCGTCTAGGACGCAGGTAATTGAATGATGGCGAGAAATTTACTTTATCAAATTCCACACGTCAAGCCTCTTTTATCATCGGCATAAATCATTCGGCTGCCTAAGGAGAAATTGTCGGGGCGTCGACAGGCCAAATACTTGCTCTTTGCGCGGCTTCTGGTTTGTGTGCGCGTGTGCTAATCACACGCACGGTTGCCGGCTAAGTCTAAGCAGCGGGCTTCCGTGGTTACTTCATGTAAGCACCAACATCCAGTGTTGGTGAGACGAGATGTTTGCTAGCACAAATGAAGCAGTCAGTGTGGGGTCTGTCTACTGTGTGGACGGAATCGAGGCAATAAAAAAAATGCAACGAGACTCACCAATGTAGCTGAAGTTGGGCTTAGGTTCGTCTTCGTGGGTCTTGTGTGAAAGCCGTTGATCTGGTAAGAGAATGGGACTCCCATTGGGCAAGCAGAATGTTCCGCTAGGGCGTCGGAAGAAAGAGAACTCAAAGTCCCCCTCGGTTGGAGTCCTGCCCTTGAAAAAGTCTCCTGGTGGTGGAGGCGGTGGTGGAGGAGGGGGAGGTGGTGGGACCTGAGGAAACGCGGTACCCCCAATGGGGGAGTTGCAGAGGTTGAGGGGTAAGATCTGGCCTCTATCGTCCATGAAGTGTGAGTGCAAGTGTTTACTTCGAATGATTACCGCCTCTAGATGGGGAAATAAAGTCCAGACACATGCACGCACGCACACACGCACACAAACTGACGATGCAGCCAATGGGAGGCCGCCGCGCAACTGTGTGCCCCTCCCATTGTTGTGTTTGCGAGTTTTGTTTGCGCTGCGCGTGCAAACAATCTGGACGCGCGTCGCGCTCACCGCCTATTGGCTGCGAAGTGTATGTGGTCAAGTGCGTGCGTGCGTGCGCTTGAGTGCAAGCGCATGGGTTGGTGGTTGCGCGTGCTTGTGTGTGAACATGATCGGTGCACGCGTGACAGTGATTGATCTAAAGTGGCCAGTAAACACGCGCCACACACACACACACACTCAGAGAAGGAGGTGGTGCGTTTGGACACGCAGGCGGTTTCCCCCCACCACTTCTGCAAGATGGAAACAAGCGGGAAAAGCGAGGAAAAAAACTCTCAACTGCGTGATGAATGGCCTGGCTGCACGTGCGCGCGTGCGTGCTGGCTTGGCCGCACGCCTGTCACACATGCCATTCGCGGGAGTTTGAAGTGCGTTCCTCGCCCGGCTTGAAAGAAGACATGATGGAATAAGTTTAATTATGGACACAGGAACATGCGCCGGCGTGCACAACAAACGCGGCATCGCTCCGTTCCCGGGTGGGGATGAAGGGGGAGACCATGGAAGTGAAAACGAAGAGAGAAAAAAGGTGGATTGGGGCCTGGGACGAGACGAGAACACGTCGAGTGCGCGCGGTAGCGGCAGAATTAATTGACTGGACAAAAGGGAGAGGGCAGTTGGGCTATTTAATTTGTTGTATCATCTTCTCGCGTAGTTTGGTGCCCCGCAATTTGATAAATGTGCAACACAAATACAAGGAAATCGGTAGGAAGAACAGTAGGGAATTCATCCGATGCGCCTGCCACAACTTCAACGCCCTGTCGAGGTAACTCCAGGCGTTTCGTTGACTGGCGTGACCTCAACGCACGTTTTTTAATCTAAATCGGATCTTTACATTGAGTGTATGACTTGTGCTTCGAGCTTTCGCGGTCTTTTGTGGTTTTTAATGAATCAGACACAATGTTTTAGAACACCAAACGACGAATCAACGTGTGTTACATAACCTCTCAGAATAGCAGAGTGGCCGATGGCACTGCACTGCACTGCATTCTAACCGAATTCTAACAGGAAAAAGCGCGCCTAAGGAAGCACTGGCATCAATTTGCAGTGTCCTTCGTGATTGGAGCAGACGTTTTAGTGGTGGCGACTTCGATCGTGGTGACCAGACGCCCGTCGAACAGCGTCTCAACGTAAACACAGCAAGAGATTTTAGCTCAGTTTGGAGTCAGCCAAACAGCATTTGCACCACCAAGTGGGATAAATTTGAAAAAAAACGACGAAAAACGCATCCTACAGCAAATTGTGACGGCTGATGAAACGGAAAATGGTGTCGTGGGTGGATTTCGGATAACCCAGCATATCGCTGCCGAAACAGGACATCCACTTGAAGAAGGGTCTCCTGTGTATCCGGTGGGACTCCTGCAAATTGCTTTGACGGTGACTGCAAACCGCTACAGCCGACTAAAGCCCTTAATCAGAAAAGTCATTTCCTGTGCTAGGAAACAGGCAGGTCATGCTGGTGCATTACAACGCTCAACCTCACGTTGCTCGCCCGACTCATAAGACCCTCTTGAACTTGGGATAGATAGTTCTCCAACACACGGCAGCGTCACCAGACTTGGCGCCATCCGACTACCGCTTGTTCAGGTCAATGCAGCAGCAGCAGCAGCAGCACGCCTTAGTGGATACACAGTTACAAACGCTGTAGACGATGTGCGTAAATGCGTCGATGACATTATTGCCTCGGAGCCTGCGAAATTCTTTCACGATGCCATTCGAACATAACTTGAGAGATGGCACAAGGTCATTGAAACCAACGGACAATATTTCCACAATCAAGTCCTTTGTTATCGTTTTTCTACACCAAATAAGCTCGCTGAAAAATCAGCACAAATTTAATCAAAAGACGATAAATGATCTGACAAAGTTGACTGTGATTTGTTGCAGTTGGTGTAACATTTGACGCGTTATTCTTAGTTCGGCCATTGTTTTAATTGCGATTTCTGCTCAGCGCCAATTGCAATTTGCTCACGGGACAAGCAAAGACCACACAAGTCCAGCGTGGCAGGTATTTGGGCCTTGCATACTTGAGGATTTCGTTGATGAGCATTCCGGAACGTATTTTATTCTCTGGGGATTCGGTGTGTCTGCTCAAAGTTTTGTAGACTGTCATTATCTACTGCTGCTGATGTCGTTCGCATAAATGTGTACGACACTCATGATTAACTGCTCTCATTAACCAATAACTTGGTCCTGAATCTTTCCCATAACAATTTCTCAACCTTTTACAAGCTTCTGTTTTCCCAAATTGAAGAAACTGCGTGGTTTTTATTCAATACATGTCACTGGGTTGGTTTCAGACACTTCGAGTGAATCAATTATTTCCTGCAACTCAAATTATTTTCAGGTATGAGGAAATGATGCAAATGGGAAGGGTCAAGGTCAGAGAGAAACGACGGGTGACCTAGCGTTGTCATGGCGAACGATGTCCTTGAGATAAGCCTAACGTGGATGGAAAACTGGTAGAGTTTACTCCTCTGCAATTCGCTCACCAGATACACAGCACTAATTTCATTGGATGCTGCAATTGGTTCGTTGCCATGGCTTCTGCTCTTTCACTTCCGTTCTTCGAGCTCTTTCAAATATCCAAAACCGCGGCAGGGTTTTCGTACGTCATGCCATTCGTTGCAAAATTTCGCTAACTATTTTTAAGTCTTCAGTTGTTTCAAATCGGCACAGCTAAAGTTGGAACTTCCTCAAAATCTGCGAGTGCTATACGTACGTGCACGTGCGAATAGCAAGGTGGGTTTTGACCAATAAAAACTATGTTGTCACTATGATCCTTGACCAATCAGCACTGCGCATCAAGCACCAGGTCACCTGAATTGGTGAGTATTTGAGACGTAGTAGATTGGAAAAAAGTAATGGCTAATTTAAGTCTCTTTGATAGCCATGTAAATGCGTCTTGAGTCAACATTGCCTTGAAAAATTATTCATTCAGATTGGTTCTGTGCAGCGTCAATATTCGAAAAGCAAAATGCTAAATCACATGTTCGTCATGTGATGTTTACGAAAGGAATGATTGATGGACTTACAGTAAATGTTATTCAAGATGTCTATTTGAATTGTGGGCCGGTTCTTAGGACAGGTAAAAAGTGGCTTAATCGATTTCAAAACATCGATTTTAGTCAAAACGGTAAACACGGATCTGAGTGACCTTCCAGTATCGATAATGCCAACATCCATGACTCAATGAATTACGAATGAGGAGATTGGTGAGGAGTCAAGTGTTGACACATTGACGGCACCTCGTCATTGACAGCGCCTTGGACGCACTTCGGTAAAACGGAACAAACTGGATCGTGTTTCCACAGCCATGTCTCTCCCTACCTAGCAACTAACCTGACCTTTTGCAAACAAGGTTAGAGAAAGATAGTTCGTGATGGAATTGAAAGAGCGAAATCCATGACATCCAATGAAGTGTGATTGGTGGCGAGGCGAAACTACCAAAATGTTTTATTTGAGAATTGTATAATTTGAAGTGAATAATTGAACACTTGGGCAACCAATCGTTGTTGACCACAATGTCGCCGCATATTTTACGGAACAAATGACATGATGCGGAATAGTTTTAGCGCAAAAGCTGGCAGATGAGTACCTTGATAAGAATATTTACTTAGACTGGTTTTGTGCAGTGTCTATACGCGAAGTGCAATGTGAAAAGTCGTATTCTCGTCACTTAACGACCAATGAATTGACGAAAGGGGTAACTGGTAGGTCCGCAACGACCGATATTCAAGCGATTGTTTAGAAGTGAGCAGCTGGTAATATGACTGAATAACGTC
>UXSR01000558.1:0-26877 GCA_900604375.1 Mesocestoides corti
TAACACGATTCACTACAATGTTTTCGACAACCAAGTGCTTGATCCAGCACGAAAGGGTCTGGTAGAAAATTTGGAAAACAGCGATTCAGAAAGTGCGCTGTTACCACGCTCAAGTAAATTGCCTTCATCTGCTACGATAAAAATTTTATTTTCATGAAAATAAGAGATGTTTTGTATCGAATAACCGCACACCCATGCAGAATTTCACATGGAATTACTGCATCATCTGTAGAGTGAACAAATGCAACTGATAATTTTCTGAATAAGCGTGATTAATTGCAACGCGAGTTGCCAAAACATCAGCCTAACCATCGTTTGCACCTAAGAATCGTGTGGTAACGTTGGTAAATCCTATGAAATTCCTAAACCGGTAGTTCCCTGGTGAGTATTTTTGGCAGGAAACGTTGCAAGTTTCTAGCTTCCAATCAAGACAACCTCATGTTTAATTTACGTTTGTATTCTCAGCATAAATTCGCAGATCGGTCAACCGTAAATGAATAAAATTAACCTATTTTGACTCGCATAGACTGTGAGTTTACCCTGGAAAAACAATGCTAACACACGAAGCCCAGTGTGTGGAGTCACCCATTTTCGACTTAGGAAGTCGACACGCAGAACAGTCATGCTGCGGAAGGTCGTTAAAATCAACGTGATTCGATCGTAGTAGGGTCTGGTTTTGGAGATGTTGCTAATGCATTGCAGCAAAGTGCGTAGATTCGATGATGGCGATTTTCCCAAAAAAGTGTTCCGTAATTGCAGCCTAGGTTTGCAATTTTCAGGGAACAATGGTGCTTCTAATTTTGTACACACCACAAGGGTCCTCAGTTGGGCATAAAAGCCCATGAATGCAGGCTGGGTTGACAAAGGATCAGGTCATGATGGGACTTCCACAAAGTCTACTTCTGTATTCTTGCACTAGACTCGAGTATGTTCAGATCTAATGTGTTGGTTGTTGTCGCCAGTTGCCACCGTTAAAGAACAAGATAAGTAGTGAATTTTATCGTCGCTGCCGCAGGCACTTATTTTCATTTAGTGCACTTCGCATTGAATGTACTGGTCAATAATCACCTTCATCGTGAATTGTCAGTAGTCCAGTGAAGAGAGGACATCGAATGACTTCCGAAAATGGTTTCTAATTCAGGTTCCCTGCAACTAGTCATGCATTGTCCTGAAAAGAGCTTCATTTTACATAAACCCATTGTAATATGCGTGATTTTCGCTGAAGATATCGAAATGGTATCCATTCTGTTGTGTTCGTAGAAATCGAAGTAAGCATACATCCATTGATCGCTGCCTACAGAAAGCTAATCTCATTGCAGAAAGCTCTTTACTTAAGTGGCTTTCCAAGTGTTTGAGGTGCCCACGTGCCTGCATGCAACTCAAAGCGCCATCAATAACTTGTCGGCTCACGTGCTCTCAAGGTCACATTCGCATACACCAATCGTCCCGAGGTACACACAATTGTGTCATCAGGAGTTCTGTTCTCCGATCGAAGTTGCACAACGTGGCTCTGCTACCGACCATTCACCATTCACAACACGCATGTCCGTCAAGTTGTGTGCATTGAAAGGAACACCTGATATCAGGACATTCGGCCATTTATTCACGTTCTCCACATCTGGAATCATGAAATGAGTGCTTAGGATCAAAATGCATACCTCACACAATGTGGCAGATCAATTCATTAATGAACATATGCGTAAGATTTCTAGCACAAAATCGCGTCACCACCTGAAGTCCATTTCATGCATCGCTTATAGACACGCATTTTTTCAGAAGGCTTCAGCCAGCTTTTCCATGAATTGAGTTTCCAACACAGTCTTGAAAGACAATTATTCATGGATGTTCTGCGACTGTCGTCCGACTTGTTACGAATGCCGATTTTCAGGATAACTCGGCTAAGAACCATCCCAGGTACAGCAGCAACAGCAGCAGCAGCAGCAGACGGATGAGCACTAAACGTGGGGTTTACCTAACTTGGCAGTGTAATTTCGATGATGCTCCAAAGCTGGTGAGCAAGTTTACAACTCATCCTCCTTGGAAAGCATTTCGGAGTGTCATGGGTGAAGTCTGTGTGCCTATGAGGGACTGCGTGTTCTCTGCCGTCTCCAAAGCATTGTAAGTTTAAAACGAATATCCTGATACCGTCTCAACATAGAGGTCAAAGCGCTTACGAATGACGCCTGTGTATAGAGTGAATGAACAATCAATGTGGAAGAAATGTCACCTTCTGAATTCTATGCACTGACGGTGGGCTACCTTTTCTACAGTTCGCAAATAGTCCTCCGCATCAATAACTGCACACAATAATGAAACTACCCGCATCATGATGATGCTGTCTTTAATTCTGAAGATAAAGACATGGCCTGGGCTTATTGACAAAGAGGTCAAAAGTTAATCAAAGTAGTGTTCTCCCGCAGTTACATACCGAGTTAACGGTTTCACTATTGCATTACATGGCACTCAAAGGGAACTCACCTTATTTGCGTCCGTTAGGGTTGACGCTCGCTCCTTACTTGGTGATGTGGCGTAGGTTGAACTGCTATTCAACAGCCGAAGCGTTGCGAGGGCTAAAATGGTGGGTTAGGGGGAAGTATCTTTTTAGTTAGACGCGTAGTCAAAAGCCACACACCTACCGCCAAGCCATCATCGATAGTGCCACACGACTAACACCAGCCCACCCAAACTCTACTGTAGCGTTTACTCCTGCTACTTTCTAAATGCCTGGAGCCAGTGAATTCACTAACAATGCATGATCGACAATTTTCTAATTAGTAGTGAGATTGCGGACCTCTTTCCTGAAGATAAAAACACTTCCAGAGATTTGTCTAGCCAGGTGTCTGGTGGTAGCTTAATGGTACGTGTCTTCACACAAGTCAATAGACTCGCAGTACTACTGCCACAAACATCTTACCTCCATTCGATTCTTCGATAAACTTTTTGGCCTCTTTAGTGAATTCTGTTGCAAAATCCACCAAGTTTATGCCCTTTTTGATTTTGCTCTGGGCCCGACTGGTCAACTGAGGGTCGTCGACTAATGTGTCGGCTTCTTGAATTGCAGTATACATGCTGGTCATGGAGGATGATGAACTGTGGCGACTGTGTTGGACAGCTTGGGAGGGTTTTGTGTTAGGGCTCGTCGCATCAGCCTGTGGGAAGGGCACGGGCGAGAAGAAGAGGCTACGCGTTGGACTGTAGCTGGTGGTATCTGTGTCATTTTCTCGCTTGTTCTGCTCCTAGGTGATTCATGAATTGGCTTAAGTTTAAACAGCAAGATTGGAAAACAGTCGCTGAATTGATTGACCAATCAACACCCGCAATTAGGCCTGACCCTGCAAAACAGCAAAAGTCATCCAGTTACCATGTCTGGACTTTTAACTCTTCGACGTTGTCATCAACACGGCAATTTTGTCACTGGAGTGGGCAAAAGCCCATTTCAGGTGAAAATGTCTAATATGTTGGCATTTAACCAAACAAGTTTGCTTCTAGGCCCCTTAGCAGAAAAAAAAATAATCACAGTGGTGTGCTGGGAAATTATTGAAAAAATGGAGTGACAAACCTACCACTGATTCATCCAGAGTATCCTGAAGATTTTTGTATATACTCTCCAATTTTCGCAGCAAATTTTCAATTGCTAAAAGGAATAATTGTGTTTATCAGGTTTAGTCAAACTTTTTACTCTCCCGAATTTTTTGTGAAGCGTGTGTTGTGAATCGTGTTTATTCAACTCCTTAATCCGGTCCTTCCACCTCCGATACAAGGTTCCCCTTCTCGCAGCATGGCGACAGCCGCGCAAACCCTTAACTCCCCCTTCATTCACACGTATATGTATCTTGGATTAACCTCACACCTAGGCCTAGATTTTAGCACATCTATGACTCACACACGACACAACGACACCAGCGTGGTTGAACTCGGAAGTAACCGGTTGTGTCCACGTCCTCTTCAGTCTTTTTCTTCATCGCGGGTATCTGGGAGGCGTGATCGGGCCAGGGTTAATTCCGTGGCCCCGGCGTGGTTCAGGACCACATGATGGGGCCCACAGCAATTGCAACCAAGCAATATTATTTCGGTGTACAAGAAACATCGCTAACATTTAAACATTTCAAAAGTATCACGGTAGCTAGAAGCCATTCGGTTCACGAACTGCTGATTTACTTAGGTCAAATACTTGGTGAATTAATCGAGTTAATACAATAATAAAGTGGTAGGCTAACTCAATCTCCCAGTTACGCCCGTAAGTCAGCTGGTAGTGTGTCTAGTAGAGGCGTACTGCTGGGGTTTTGAGGTCGTTTTAAAGACCTCGATGTTCAACAGTGTACCTTACAACCCACACAGCACTCGAAACGCCATTTCTTTGAGCAGCCAAGGAATGGTGCAAGCGTGCGTGGTTAAACAATTAAAGTCGAACCAGCCACAACCAGATCTGTGGGTTAGTTGGTTTCGCGCAAGGTGGCAGAGGCAAGAGTTATATTTTGTAAAACGAAAGAAGAGGACCAGTCCGTGTGGGTAAACATCGGCTTACGATTGCCAGTAGAAAGACATACTGACGACAAACTAGGATTTACGAGGTACTTGACACCAGATAAAAAGCTTATTCCAGCATACAGTTACTACGAGATAAAACCGCGATTTGAAGTCTTTCTTCCTTTTAATTTAATTGTTACTTTCTGGGGAATGCTTATAGAATGTTGTTCCGAAAAAAAAGAATTCACGCGTAGGCGGGACAACGCCGACAGACGCACTTAAGTTATGTAGCAAGAATCGAACATAGTGGATAGCAGCGAGTGTAAAGTATTTGTGCGTATTACTTCCTGGTGGATAAATTTAAAGGGGAATTGTGTGGTTGTACAAATAAAAGACGAGGAGCGTGAACTAAAATCCGGCAATGGGTCTATGTAGCATACAAAAAGTTGAAGTAAACCAAGACCTGAGGGCCTATTGGCTAGGTCACAAATTGATGCCATCCAACCAAAACTCGACGTAGGGTTCAACTATACTTGATTGAAATGGAGGTTACTAAAATGTTCAGGCCAAAAGCTTCCGAACCGGAAAATCGCAGATTAGATCAGATATTGAACAGAAAACGCTGAAATGCCCAATCGAGATTCTCAGAAAGCAATAACCATGGTCTACTTAATACCTTCACGCCTTGAATGAGACTTACTGAGCAAACACTATACGCAGCGTAGTCAACTGGGGAAAGTAGCTTTGGTTGTTCTAATGCTTAACATTTTAACCTACCGGACTTCCTTGTCAATCAAGCTTTACAGGATATCAACAGAATGTGCAGTTCCGTTCACTTTTATGACGGGAAAGGAGGAGTAACCACTGCCACGCACAAAGTGGTTACCATGACGTGTGTGTGTGAGCGCGCACGCGCGCGAGGGGGATTAGTTCTCACGGTGACTACCTTAAGTGTTCATCAAGGTTAAGATAATATGTTCCAGCTCCAGGCACCATTGCACCTCTCGATTTTGAATTGAATTCCAATTCGAGTGATTCGTGTTCCATACGCGTCTAACGTCCACGTTTAAAACCTTGAAATCAGATCCAAATGTAATGCTGTAGGATGTGAATAGTGATTCTGGGCAGTGCAGTACCACTCTTTTATGCTGATCACTGAAGACTGTGTGCACGAATTGTGTGATGCATGACATCCAGAATGTTTGTTCCTTGGCTTAGAAGCATGTGCTATTGTTGTTGTCGTGCTACGTGCTGATTTCATGTCGAAAAATGACCTTCAGAGTCAATCACTTTCATCAACGTCTTCGGGTTGTTTGCGTGGTAAACGCCAAACTCCGTTGAAAGTGACCCATATAAGTTTAAACCTACAGTAATCACAAGCAACCGGTGCGTGTCATCAAACAGGAACACTGAATCGATTTAAACCACCATCTAATAGTATGCTATCCTCAACTGCCTTGTTACCTGTGATTTGCTCACTGGAATGCCTCAGTAGATGCTCCGGTGGTCTTAAAGAGAAATCCGATTGAACCTTTGGCAACCGTTTGACTTTCGTTTTCCCCACGCCTTGCAACGAATCACCGGTATGGGCGGAAGAACCACTGCTTGTTGAGACGGCTCCATCCCCGCTGAGGGTGGATGCAGCACTCCACGTTGGTTGGCTGGCGCCAGGTCGACCCGTGGACAGTGAGGCGTTTCGATATTGGTCGTAAGCTCGATGCTCCCTGATGGCTGTCAACCACTGCTGAAACCTCTCGGGTTCTTCAAACTTGATCCACATTTACAAAAATCACCAGTTACTTTTAGTATTAAATTCTTAGTTCAAATTCAACCCGAATAAAACCGTTTTGAAACGTAGTGCTTTCTTCCTTTCTCTTGACTACGTAAGCGCTAATAATTTATCCAATTGACCTTGTTTTCGCTATTTGCAGAAACCAAAATGTCTTTGCAAATTTGCATCACCCTCGATTAGACCTGCCCAACGAGAATTCACACAAAATTAATATTCCTTTAAAACTGAAGGGGCCTTGCGTAGGCCATAAAAATCGTCTTCGTGCCACGTGTGCCTAATTTTATGGAAAAATAAAATCCCCGTTTTGTGGTGTATTACAAACAAGCACTTGCATAAACCTGCAAAGAAAACATTTTACCTTCAAGTGGCACACTAGGGACGCCGCGTCAATATCAATGCCCAATTTTTCGGGTGCAGCAGTAACGCAGGTATTGGCGAGATCGATTTGGGTTAGCGATCTTCCTTGCCGTAGCTGAATAAAAGCATTACACAGGCATGTTTGAGGATAAGTTAGTAAAAGAAGGCATGGCGGTGCAAGTGGCTCACTGACGGTGTGCCGTTACGACAGGATTTGTGGTCAATCGTTCTGTCTGATGCCTGGCAACGCGTTGGTAGGGCACATGTCATCTGAGAATGCTACTCTTAAACCAAACGTCTTGCTGTATTATTAGGTAACGATTTTAAAAGCTTGTGGATTTCTTAAAGTAAAAATAGATGTCATCCGATGTCAGAATATGTATAGAGGAAATACTGGGATCATGCTACAAGAGTCGCTAAACCCAAATGGTTGATGGATATTTGTAACAAAGATGTGACCGCCATGTTAACTTCATGCAAAAATTTGGTGATTTCGGCTTATTAATAGGCAGATTGGTAGTTCAAACGTCTGCCTGCGAATCCACACACGGAGAACAATCCGAGAAAAGGCCTCTTCTGCATTGTCATCGGTACAATCACAGCAATTTCTGATTCGATTCCGTAGAGTTGACTAGAAAGTACTTCCACTAGTTCTCCCATCTCCTTTCTTACTGATCTTACCTGGTATCGGGCTATCACAAGGCAGCAGCACCGGTGTGGTTTACGAGCACATACCGAGGCTTGCCAGAGATTCAAGTTGGTACCGCAGCGAATCGTGTTAATCGGCTACGTCACTGCAACCCATGACCCAGTGTGCGCACACATCTCCTGCCTCTGAATCAGTTCTTTATTGACCAGCAACCCTCATCAGTCGTGCCCTGCATGGATGTGCTTGAGGCGCATGCGTAAACACTCGGCCCTGTCCGTACTCGTGGGCTAATCTAGTAAACACCTGAACCCCTTTCCAGCCTCGCATTCTTCTATGTGGACTCCGTGCTGTACCGTGCCACAGACATGTAAATTTAGAACTTTTAAATTTGCATTTGCCTTTGCCTTACTGGTAAGAAAGCATGAAAACTTACAGAATTCGAGGTTTTTGCGTAGGCAAGGCAACCGTTGTTCAGTGAGAAGAAGCGCTAAACGAAGGAAAAAAATGATTGTGGATTCAAAGAAACCGTTTTGCGACTAGGCCTACGAAGCTGCGCCGTTCAATTTTCCAGCACAAAACGGCTTTTTTACTCAAGTAACGCCGAACTGGGAGAAACGAGTTGAAAAATTGTGTAGTAATTCGAGATTCCGTCGACCCTTAAGGGGGAGACGTTCTGAAGTCTTTCAAATGTTATTTTGCAATTCTACCAGTTTATCAAAGTAACTAAGGTAAATCTACTAGCTAAGTGGTTTTGCTTTATGAAATAACAGTACAGAGCTCAAATGCGTGATGATTGTGGCAGCACTCAGCGGATCGTCGAGGAATTCCAAGTTGAGACCTTGAGTAAAGAGGCTCTTTTTCAAATTAGTAAAATCTGGAACGTGAATATTTGCACTGGCTCGTCTTTTGTAATTCGGGAAGCCATTGGTGGGCAATTTAGACCTGCATGGTGTGTGTGTGCATTTATGAAAAATTCGGTTGCACGCAGTCGACCAATACGTATAGTCGTGCAGGCGATGAATCAGCCTTGGTGTTCATTTTTGCACGAAATGTACCAAACCAGTTTTGTGTCAGTGGTAGGGCTTTGAACATGAATATTTGACAAATCTGTATTCGAACCCACATTAAGCATGACTACTTAGAATAACTGTGGAGGAATGCCTTTTCATCTGCAAGTTTAGAGATTGCGTTGATAAAGCAAAGCAGATGCTTTTGAGACTGACGTCCTACCTCGTGCCACCCCTTCATGGGGCGTTTGCGGTTCTTGAGGATGACGCCATGAAGTGGAGCTGGAGGCTTCCGCGCCGGCGCTTCCAGCAGTTCGTTGGGCTCGTGGGGGCCCTGCATGGTTGGAAGACTGCCAGTGGAGTCTAGGCTCTCAGCTGCCCTCCGTAGAGCACTTTTTCTGGGTAGTGTGAGGTGAACATTGGTTAAACTTTCCCTGCTTTCAGATGAGGAGTTCTGCGCATATATTTGTGCTAAAATATTAGGTGAACGACTTAATTTGTGTCGATTTTTCCCGAAAATACCCGAGTGTACAGCGGCAACTGGTAAACAGCACATTCGACAACACTGCATCTCAAGCTCTGCTAAATGATCACTAATTGGAAGCAAAGGAGCTTGCAGCAGTTTAGTTAAGAGTCACCCAACCACCTGTTTTCAAGCATATGTATTGCTAAATGGGAACAATAAAAAACTGGAATTTAATTTCCCCTACATTGGTTGAACGACCACAATACGTGGTTTACAACATTGTAATTTTCCCAATTTCGAGTCCATTAGGTTACACACCTTCACAAAGCGGCTACCGCATAAACCGCCCCAGCTGGAATTCTACATGCACACAAGTAAAAAGGAGGTTTCACATTTCCCGTTTGACTGGAAGGGCCTTTTTGTGGCTTTTGTGTCGTGGTGCACGGGCTTTGCTTGTCAATTGTGTTCAACCAATTTCTCCAATCAGCAGTCTGTTGTGTGTGTGTGTGTGTGTGTACATGCGTGAATTTTGAAAGGAATAGCTATTTTCCAACCTAACCTGCGATTTGTATCGTGTGCTTTTAAAGCCAAACTGCAAACACAAGCCTTCTTTCTCTACCACTATTTTCTAGACGACTTTAATTTCTGTGGCCAAAAAATTCCGACTGACTTGAAGAACAGGGTTACCAGTAATCCTCATTTAGCATACAAATTCGTGTGTTCCTACTGTAAAACTAGGAAGTGAATCAGCATTGAGTGATGCTCGATTTCAACTGGTCATGAAGCTTAGCTGGACGGTAAAGTGATCGCCATTACCTGAGATCGGTCGCTTCGGCCGAATGTGATCCGGCCTTATGTGCCTCCGCTCGCGATGGAATGTCTGCCGACCGCGACTGTTGTCATTTTCAGCGTAGCCGTTTGGGCCGCAGGCGATGTGGAGGTCGCTGGTTGAGGCGGTGTGTCTCTGATCATACTGCAGAGGCACACTCATAAAAGATGGCTCGACTGGACTCCTTTGTCCTCGACGCTTGTTTGTCTGCATTTAACAAAATGCAATGCTAAAATTAATTGTCAACGCCAAACTAGAAATCGATTTTCTATTTGATAAGGTGAACTAGTGATTGGTAAATCTATAAGAACTGCCATTGAATTATGTAAATAGTGGAGGCCGCAGGTCCCCAATTGCTTGTAAAATCAAATTAAGGCGACAGAAAGTTGGATTTAGTGGATGTAATTTTACTTCAAACGGCGAAGAAACCAGAGAAATTGGGGAAACTTGAGCATCCTGTTGCATTCTGCAATACGCTGACAAAGATAGCTATTTGAGGCAAAATTACCTACGTGTTTAGGGTAGAGAAGTCGAGTATTTCTAAACGTTACTTAAAAGGAAATAGAGCTAAGTGGTTACTGGTGGCACGGGTGGTCTTTTTAAGTATTTTGGGATAATATCGGAGTGTCATGTTGGAGATTTGAACTATCGACCAGTAATAGCAGAGGCACACTTCCTTCCACGAGCACTCTGGCTTGCCTTAAAACACAGCACACATCGTAGTTAAAGCGGTATCCGAGTTTCTGCTTAATAGGGTGCAGTCAACCCATCTACGCTTTGATTGGAATGCACCTCACTGGCGCGAGTTTTGATGTTTCGGCAGGAAACACGCCTCGTTATTGTCGTCTACCATATTTTACCATGACAATACCTACACCTACCCAATTAAACATATCTTTAACTGAAATTTAGCATAATTTACCGAGGGTTGTAGTGTGTTTGGATGAAAAATTGTGTAAATTGACAGAGTTCTGCTGATATGCGTTACAAATGTTTGTGCACCACAAGACTACAGCACTATCGCAGGAAACTAGCAGAGCTGGTGACTACTTGCCTAACTTTTGGATCAAATGTAACAAAATGTTTTCTAGCTAAAATTATGCGAATTAGATCCTAGTATCAGATGTCAATGTCGAGCAAAATCTGGCAGGCTGTTAAGACGCCTGACTCGGTAGCCCAAAAAAAGGCGACAGCACAGAGTCGTGTTTGACACCGCATGATTGACAGGGGTTACTGCTGATTGAAAATTCAGAGGCGACAGAGGAATGCCAAACGTCATGAATACCTGCGGTGTTCATCTGTGCAGACGGTGATTTATTAAATTATACCATCTCTTGTGAAAAAGCTGGACTGGTGATTTGAGGGTAGTTCATCTTGTGTATGTCTGCCAAAGACACGGAAGCAAAACCAGACCAACTGGCGTGGTGTCGTGTGATTAGATACGAAGCCTGCGATTCAGTCAAATTCGAATTTTACCACATTTGTTGAAAACATCTGTAGTGGCTTGCTAAGTACTTCCTTACAATCCTCTGGTAAACAGTAACCAATGAAATGCAAGGATGAGTTATTGACAGGCCTCCCCCACCAACCTGGTGTGCCGAATATCAACCTAACCAAAAATGCATACAATCTGTTTTTTCAGTCAAAAGACATAGAGGGGAAATCTGTGCTTAGAACCCAAATTTTTCGCTATTTTCCATTAGCGTTTCAAGTTGAATGATGACAGAAGCATGTTAAAAAAAATCGCCTGATTTCTTTAGTCATAGATCATGAGAGTGGGGTGATAATGGTGAATACTCGCACTTCACCTTAACGCAAAACACAATGTGGGCGTGCCTTAGCGAGACTGCTAAATCAGTGCCTCGGTTGTATGCGCAAACACCTGCGTCTTGTCAAATTTGATCCAAGTCAGATCACTCCGTTGATCTTGATCGTCATGACAAATATAACCTTAAGACGCCCCCACAGTTTCGTGCCTTACTCGTAAGTCAGGGTGTTTGGTGATGCGAGAAAAGTATCACCAACGTTGGATGGGCCAGGCTTTAGGAGCAAGATTACACAAACTGACTGTACATGTGTTGATTTGAACACGAGGCACGGCGGTGGCATGGGCCTCCAAGCTGTACGCAGGCCAAGTCAACAACTAGGTGTTAACTTTCTTGGGTTTTCTACCAAGCACAGTGTGGGTGTTTCGAACAGCACAAATTTAGCATAAAAATAATCATCATCTGTACCTGCGCCATAATTTCACTTCTTGAGTGTGGGGATTCGAGATAATTCATGTTTCGATCGCTTCGTGTTTCCTAAAAAGGTAAACAGAAAAATAGGAGCATATTCAAAACACAGACACTCGCCCTCTCTGGCCATAAATACAAGTGGGTATTTATTGATTTGGTTTTGTTTGCTTTCTCAAAGGTGGTGAACACCGATTGGACAATCTAGGGCGAAATGCGCATCCGCTAGCTGAGGCCACATCAGATCAATGTGCTTTCACATCTGATTCGTTTCTTTGAACACTTCTTCTAAACCAAATCCGTAATGCTACGGACAAGCTAAGAGATCAAGCGCGTTCAACTGATTTGATGGAAAAAGAAACGTGGTGAAGTGTAGGTTGCATCTTGCAATGGAGGGCGTGAGGCGACCACCTTCTATTTTCATACAATCTACTCAAATCAAAGTCAGTGTCAAAAGTGAGTCGCGATATTGCGTACAAAAATTCGAAGGTAGATCTAATGATGCTATTGGTCGGCAATGCAATCAACTTTTCACACAGTACTCTACTATCGGTAACATCAAACTAGACACAGGTGAGGCAACTGAAAACATTTTCAATTTTGCATGGATGAAGATTTATATTTCAATGCTGAATATTTGTTGTCCAAATTTAAAGTGTCTATTTAAAGTAAAATCGTCAGACGAATCTGAAACACTTGGATGGATTTTCAGCATTAGTAAATGCAATTTGAGGGGATGTTTTGCTTATCACATTTCATCATTCAGACCTCCCGATAACAAGTCATTTCCCTTCTTTGAATTAAACGCCCTTCCAACTCGCCTTTAACAGATTACGTACTATAGCTGTTGAATACTCTATCTAGGAGATGGTGTGACGTATCCCCCGGGAAAACTGACCCTCAATGCCAACAAACTCCAACTGAGTTTTAATCTGTACACACGTAGTAAGGGAGTACCAGGTGATGGTTTCCACACCAGATTGTGGTCCCTACGGATCCGAAAAAATTAACAATCAAGTCGAAGACATTGTCCACTGCAGCACGTATCTCTGCTTTTGTTTATGTCACTTGAGTACGCAATATCCGCAGTTCGTTTGTGGAGCTATCTACTGACCTGGTCAATGCCGTGACATCTGCAAGGCGGAACCACATACCAATTGTGGTCTAGGTGCGTAAAAGTTAAGATGTGTGCGGTAAAGTCAAACATAACAATTAGGAAATCGCTCCAGTTTCAAGGTTGATTTTGCTTTAGCACATGCACAGTTAATTTTCCTGCATCAAAATAATAGCGATACACCATGGTCGAATATCTGGTGAGGGTTAAAGGGGTATGCACGTAAGGATGTGGACATTGGTTATTCAACTGCCAGAGTAATGTCTGCATCCCTTGTGGTCTTCCAAGACGTGAAAAACACAGGTAACAAGGCCCCACTCAGTCACGATCGTCGGTAAAGTGGTTACCGAGGCCTGCATTGGTCATTCTCTAAACACACAAGAGGATGTACTTTGGCTATCGGGGCTGCTGTATCAATCGCTTCATGTTCCTAAATACCACTACTACAATACCGTTTGCTACGGAGGCAACAGTTCCTGGATTTTAGATGGACACTGAATTTTGACGCGACTACAACGTTGCATGATCTGTTTCGACCTCGAAAAGCAACACATTTTTGGTCGCAGGGATTAGTGAGTTCATAGCTGATGGGATCAAACGTGAGCCATTTGAGGGTCAAAGGAGCACTTAAGGAAGGCTTCCCCGGGAGAACATACGCTGCGAGAGACGCCAGTGCGTTGCGCGCACTCAAGCGTCGGCTCTGCTCCATGTTGCAGTTTCCCCCAAAAACAAAAAGCGAAGACAACTTCACAAACAGCGCATAGCACTTTAAGATGTCATTGAAGTCATTCTGTGTGAGCCTTTGCTCCCACGATAAATCATGTCTTAGCACGTGCATTCTCCTCACCCTGACAACTGAAGTAAGTATCAGACAGGAATCCCTTTGTGTGGCGTGATCACCTTAAACTGCTTGTTGAGCTCGCAAATGAAACGGATAGGGAGGAGGAACGTTGAATCGACTGTTGTTCTCCCCTAACAACCATGAACACTAACGCAATTAAGGCAATATGACGTTTCAGGAAATGGCGTAATTAGCCTGTGAAGAAGCAATGTACGTTTCGTTTTTTACTTCCACAGCTACTACGTCACAGGTGTCTTCATGTGTGAAAAACCATAAATTACTACATATCGTAAATTACTCAATGAAGCGTTATGTGCCAAGGTGTTTGGGATAACACCCCTCGTTCGAAATCTAATCTCCATTTCATCCAAACAAAGGTCGCACAAATTCAAATTTGTGAAAACTCTCTACATTGAAGGTGTTCTGCCTGGTGTGTGTAAAATTCAACTCAAAACACCTTATTTTTTAAAATTTATATTAAAAAAATTGTCGAAATCACTTGACCTTTGATTATACGAAAACAGAGCATTGTATTTTCGCGTGAGTGCCAACGTGAGACACCGTATTTTACGTATAAAGATTGCACAAAATTGAAGGTAGATGTAACAAGTTGACTCACTTATCGCGGCTACGATTAGATCCTTTTGGGCCCTTGCAATGTTCTTTTTTTTGTTGTAGCAAAAACCTCTTGGCATTCACACACGTGCGCGTGCACACCGACGCTTGTCACATTGCAAATCGCGTGCAATTTATTGAGATATGCGCGATTACTCCACGAATCAACTTGCCCCATTCACTTGCACTACCAATCACAGGCAACTCAAGCTGAGCAAACCGACGTCTTTGTCTTGCGACTGGGGAGAATGGTGGTGGGCCGTGCCGAGTTGGGCTCGAGTGCTGCAGTGAGGTGCTCGCTTAAATGTTGAAAATTTTAAGTCCTGGAATCTTCTAATAAGCCTAGAAAAATGCAATTAAGTTAGCTTCTGCTTCTTTATTTGCAGCATCCATTCAATTGTAAAAAAAGTGTTAGACCCGAAACTCTTAACAGGAGGTTTATTTGAATTAACGTTGGAAATAAAATTTTCTTTTTGGGCAAAGAATCTGTTGTTTTCCGTAGTAATTCAACCCAAGCGTTTTGATAAGTCGGTACAGAATCATGGCTCACATGCTTACTTTTATGGAACTGGGCTGACGTTGGCTTTAACAAAGAAGTACCTCGTCTTTACTGCATTCAGAATTGCCAATTTCTGATGTTCCCCATAGCGTGGATTCCTAAACGCTGATTAATGATGGCTGCGCCCTTAACTGGCTTTTCCGTCAGCAATTAAGGTGCCCAACTCACGAGGGCTTTTGAAACGATCAGCTCATAATAGCCTCAGGTACGAACTCATCTTCACATTCAGTAAGGAATTGATTTCTTTGCTTTCGTTGGTTGTAAAGGTGTAATCAGGTGAGCACCACCAATGGGGCATTCTTGAGGGCTAACTTATTCGCAATTGCCACCTGGCATATTTAAGGAGGTTTTGGTCAATCGTTTGCGTTATTGTTAAGACAACTACCCTAGAATAAAGTGGTGTAAGATTAATTTAAATTAGGGTAGTTGATAAAATCTACACCAAACCAAATTCTGTGATCACATCGTGCATTTATTGTTATTTTATGTACGCGATCAGATTTGCGGTGTACATCAAACTACTACACCTTAATCAATATAGGAAAATAAAGGCGTGCAGTCGAAGTTAATTTTGGTAAACCAGTAATAAAGTTGGCAATTGCTTCATAAGTGGCTAAGACGTAGTTTACGGTAACTACTATATATACCTGCTATTATACTTCAATTGCCACGCCCTAATAAGTTTGTTGAGTGGTCCACTTATGTCGGCGTTTACGAAAACTAGTCTTTGTGAAGTTAGAACTAGTATCAAACACTCAATCATGTAACGATCCATTGATGCTAACACTTGCTTATTGCAAATTTATCTATAAATTAAGTTACTGATTACTTTTTCAAAAAAATGATAAGAGAACTTAAAGACTTTTGCTATATAAAGGCTAAATAGTTAATAAAACGATAGATAGTTGTCGAATGGGCACCATTCAGAGTTACTGTCTTTAAAAGTAACTTTGAGCACAATTGCGGACACCATCTCGATTAATAATTTGTTTAAAATTTGCCACTAATTGTGACTGACTTGGTGCCTAAGCCCTATTAAGTTTCCCGTGCTGAAGGTTTCTCAGGTTAAGCTAAATTAAGTTCCCCACTTTAACGTGGAAAGTTCATGATGTAATCGTGGTGCAAAAATAGGGCTTAGAGCATGTCAGAGTTACTTTAAACAAAATTAGTGGTGACGATTTTTGGTGCATTCATAAAACATTAGGCCATTAAAATACACCTAACTATTTAAAAAAAGAAATTAATTCATTTTATAGGTGAATATGTGGACACACTCCACTCTACAGCAATTTTTACATCAGTAAAAACTGTATTCCCATAACTCTAAATTTGTGGAGACGATAAAATTGTAATAGTTAAATAGAATGAATAAGACCATGTTTCAACCTGAATTTTTTTGAATTACGTCACAAGAAATGCAAAGCTATAATATTACGTGATCATGTTTGGCCAGCGACTGCGACGAAGCATACAATACAGGAAGTCACAGGACCTGATTATTGGCATTTTGCTTCAGATATAATAAAACCAGGTCAAAGCACAGAGGACTTAAGTAAAATATACCTCTGGCCACTAATACCGTTAATAAATGCTATGTTGTTAAACCAAAAAAATTTTGGACTCACATCAGAAGATTCTGGCAAACAATACTTTTCATAAATACCAGCCAACGGCCAAATAAAATATCGTACATAAAACTCAATTTAAAAAAAGGAACACAGGTACATGAATGCATTCATTTTTTGAAATTTTGAAAGATGAGAGGTAGAGTCAAAAATTAAAAAAAAGCGTTGTGGAAAAAAACGAACTTCACAGTTTACATTTTCTCTTTAACAAATTTGTCTCGATTTTTTTAAACATTTGCATACCAGTGTAGAACTAAGGTAAGTGACCAGCAACTAAAGCACTAATTTTATCTTTTTCTTATATACTCGCCAAAATGTAGGTGCTATTATTATAATAGACGTTGCAAAACCCATTTCTGAAACAGCAGACATACACTCACTGAAAGTATGCCAAGGATTTTTAAATTGTTGACCTAGAAACTGAAAATAACTTACACTCTTTTAGCTAAATAAATAAAACAGCTTAATTTTGTCAAGGGGTTTAATATTTTTTTCCACTCCAAACATTTGGTTATTTGAACTAAAAGGTTCCAACCAATGACTGCTTGGTAGCCAGTTTTTTAGCCTTGGTAGCCATTAAAGGGCATTTTACCTCACTGGTGTAATGACGCTTTTTGTACCCAGTTGTAGGTTTATTTTGCCATATGATTGTTTGATTTAACATATTTTATGCGTAATGTTGAAATAATGTTAAATTGCAACAATTTTGAAGCTATTTCATTTTTTGACATTAATGTTCTCTATTTGTTCACTTCATAAACCTTTTGCGGCCTTATTCTCTTTGTCGTTACTTTTTCTGATTACTGATACTTGCGTTCATGTTTGATAAACTGTTTTTTTAATTATTTTGTTATACAGACCGCGGTGTCCGTTTGGGCGCTTCCTTGGCCCGGATTACTCGTTCTGTAGTAAGTTCTTTTTCTTTTCCATGATGTCGCATTTTAGAGTGGCGTCGCGACTCCTCTCAAAGACGAAGATCGCATTTTTAACAACCTATACGGTAGACATGATTGGCATCTTAAAGGTGCCATGCAAAGGGTGTGTTTGTTCGACTTCTGTAACATTTTCTAGGGTTTTTGGTACAAAACCAAAGAAATTATCCTAAAGGGTCAAGATTGGATTATTGATGAAATTAAAAAGTCTGGTCTGCGTGGCCGAGGGGGAGCCGGTTTTCCCACAGGTGTCAAGTGGAGCTTTATGCGCAAACCAAGCGACGGCCGGTTGGTGTTTTATCGATTTTATTTAGCCGTAGCCAATTCGAGTGTTTTAAATTATCGTTTTTTGCGCCATGTGGTTTACCTTGACACTTTGTATCGTGAAACCACTTTGCCACCGGTTGATGTCCACTTGGAAATTTTCTCTATTGAACTAGCGACTACCACGTGCTATTCCTACCAATACCTTTATTTTTCGTCTGCATATATGTATTTGTGGTATTTTCGGCTAACAAGAAGTCTGATTTTATCATATTTTACCATGGAGTGTGTTCTGGTCGTTTTAGATCTACTAAAACATTCAGATTGTTCTAAATGATGGGGTTTCATGTTTGTGGTTATTTCCTGGCGTCACAAGTGTTATTTTCATGCACCTTATCGCCTCCAACGATCGCCTGAGTATAAAAATCAGTAATGTTATGTTGCTTAACTCAGCTTCAGCTTGTGGTTGACTTTCTTTAATCAAGCACTACTGCCATCGTTAAGGGCTCTGTTGTGGGCTAGAACACTATCCTAACACACCGGACTGTGGTTCGTTTATTGTTTTCGTATGCCTTTTTAAGTCCGCGGTATCTAGTTGTCAACGGAGACGAAGGTGAGCCGGGAACCTGCAAGGACAGAGAAATTATCCGACACGATCCACACTCCCTTATTGAAGGTTGCCTCGTCGCCGGTGTTGGCAATGGCGCCCAAGCCGCCTACATCTACATACGTGGTGAATTCTACAATGAAGCTTGCATCCTCCAAGAGGCAATTAATGAGGCAAGTTGCTAAGACTAAAATCACACACTAGGTTAGTCCAGGTTAACCAGAGTTTTTTTACTGTACCAAATTAGGCGTATGATGCGGGTCTGATCGGTAAGAACGCATGTGGGAGTGGGTACGCCTTTGACGTCTACATCCACCGTGGTGGCGGTGCTTACATTTGCGGTGAAGAGACTGCCCTGATAGAATCCATCGAGGGCAAGCAGGTTTGCAAACATATATTGCCTTTGGAATGCGCATCGTCTACCCAACCAGGTGCTAGCAAATCTGCTTAATAACCATTTCAGGGCAAACCGCGTCTCAAGCCTCCGTTCCCGGCCGATGTGGGTCTGTTTGGCTGCCCCACGACGGTGAATAATATTGAGACAATTGCCTCTTCTCCGACTATCTGCCGCCGTGGTGGCGAGTGGTTTGCGTCTTTTGGACGTGAAAGGAACCATGGAACTAAGCTCTTCAATATTTCGGGTATGGAAGCCCACTCATCTGGCGCGTAGTATCACTTCGTTGCCAGTTTGGCCATAGCCTTTCCACTTTACTGAGAAAACCAGTCTGTCCAACTGTTCTTCCAGTGTCCGCATTTGTGCACTCTTTCCTTTAGGTCATGTGAACAATCCGTGCACTGTCGAAGAAAGCATGTCAATTCCCTTGAAAGAATTGATCGAACGACACGCTGGAGGCGTTCGTGGAGGCTGGGATAACCTTCTGGCTGTCATCCCTGGTGGAAGCTCAACTCCTGTTATTCCAAAGAGGTGAGCTCCACGCGTCTTTCGTTAATCGTTTCTTAATAGGTCGGATATCGAACTTGTTCCCAAATGCGTAGCACTTTCGTTGGTTGACATCATAAGGAATAGGATGGGCCTCTCACTTGCACCTTTTTCATCTTAACTACAATGTAGCTAGTGGTTAACGGTTAATATTCCCTCTGGACCCTACTTCTAAATGCGCCTGGATGCCCACTTTTTCGTAATTTTCGTCGCCTGAACTCTAGTGTTCCAACCAGATTGCGTAGTGAGGTCCTCTTGTAAGCAAGTATATTGGTTACACACCACCATCTGCCTATGCGGTGTCCCGTCCTACTTGGTCTTGGTGTGTGACTTTTGGAAACTTACGCCTCATAATTTGCCTGGACTCTAGTATTGGCGTCGGTCAGTCGTCATGCGATTTATTTCACTCGGTGAAACGTTCATCAGATATGGGATCTATGGATTAGATCTTAGCGATGTTGTCGGCTTTAAGGCCGCCCCTGTTATTGTTGTTTTTCTACAGTTGAGTGGGCTCACTCAGTGTATAGTGCTTTTTAATTCGAACCCAGCATCTGCGACACCGTTCTGATGGATTTCGATGCCCTCATGGAGGTTCAGTCGGGTCTGGGAACCGCCGCCATCGTTGTGATGGACAAGTCAGCTGACATCATCCGATGCATTGCCCGTTTGAGCGCGTTCTACAAACACGAGTCCTGTGGACAGTGCACACCTTGCCGTGAAGGCTGCAATTGGATGTTGAAGATTATGCAGCGTTTTCGTAAGCGATTTCGATGTTTTTCGCTCTTTTTACCACCGCACTCGATTTACCCAAATGAGGCTATTCAAGTCACTGCCAAACTAAGGCAATTTTGCTTTTCCTATATGGTTACTAATTACAGTTTTTTTGAGATTTGTGAATTTTCACAAAACTAACTAGGTTGCCCAAAAAGGTGTAATTAGGTAATCGATTGACCTCGTTGGGTGTTTTTGCTGCCAGTAATTGTTGAATGTGAGTTAGGAAGGAATCAAAGAAAACCGTCTGAATTGGCAAAATCACGGAATCTTTTGCAAAACCGTCACAATCAATGATAAGCCTATTTTGTTTGTTGAAAATGCCCGCGAAATTCACGTGCCTTGTCTTTTCGCCTGCACAGAGACTGGGAACGCGAAGGAGGAGGAGATTCAGTTCTTGTACGAAGTCTCCAAGCAAATCGAGGGCCACACGATTTGTGCATTTGGCGAGGGAGCTGCATGGCCTGTGCAGGTAGGGTTCCCATCGTCCAAACCCTTGCCCTCTAACTGGTCATTCCCTCTTCATGTCGTTTCTTGTGTCGGTTCACAACGACCACGTGTTTAGTGCCCCCGGATTCGGATTGTATTCTTGCTGTGAAATCGGATTTTAAAGTTCTGATAATCTAGTATTGGAGACTTGGGATGTGGGCCAGATTGGTCTCCCTGTTGTTGTCACTATTGTGCACACAAGTGCCTTCTGCACGTACTAATAACGTTAGATGGATGCAGAAGAATAATGTTGTTCTGGCTTGGCTAACTTCCCCTGTTGTCGTTTTTAGGGTCTCATTCGTCACTTCACCCCCGAGATCAAGCGCCGCATGGCAGAATATTCAGCAAAGCGGGCCCAGGCCTAGATCCGACTGTCGCCGCTGTAGCCTAGTCTCTTTTCCGCCCCTTTTTCTACACGATACTTCCATGTCCCTCCCCCTTCTCTCGAAATTGTAACTACTAGACTTCTGTTTGTCCCTGTCCGCTGCTTGGAATAGCGTAATTCGAGTGGTGGGCCTTGCGGTTCCTTTACAGTTATGTTGGTTTTACAAGTAGCACTTCATGCTCTCCTGGTTGTTTGATTAGCAGACAACCACCCTGACGGGGTCACCACGTAGTTGTGAGAAAACCATTCAAAACATTCGTCGTGTGCTCTGATCTTGCACTAGTTGAAGCCGACAGTTGGTGTCTTCGAACAATTGATGTGAAACCTCCCTCTGTCAATCTTTTTTGCGCCTAAATGTGGCAAAATTTGACGCAGAATATGCACACATCTACTCATAGCACACAGCGTAAACCCATTCTGGTTTTTTGTGGTGCTAATGTTGCCCGAGTGCCGTCTTCGTTGCTGTTGGAATGAAGTCAAGAATAAGAACGTCGATGTCGTAGCTTTTGCTTGTGGCACTGGGTTACGTAGACTACAAAAGTGTGGGCATAAAGCAAGCTAGCATAGGTAGTTGTGTCAGTAGTGAATTTGTGTCCTGTAGTACGCAAACAATTTCTGCGGATCGAAACTACGTGTAACGTTGACCTCCACAAGATTGGAAAGTGCCTGACTCGTGAAACCCCCAGTTGCCTTATCCGTCATACGCCAATGAGAAAATTGTCAGTTGTAATGCTTCATTAACTTCGGCATGCCGTGACACCAAGCCTCCGGCTGCCCTAAGAATCAAGAAATTGGGCAACCACCTTCCCTAATTGCCCCTCCAGTAATTTTCACCTAACGGGGACCCTATCACCTGTGTCGACGCTTGTCTGTTGAGGCGGCCCCAACAAGCGCGTGAACTGGAGACAGGTGAACTCCCAAACGCTTCATGCTACTTCACACACACACGTCTACTGTTTCTTTTTGAAGTAAGCATTTGCACTAAGCAAACAAGAATCGAAATTTCCACCCTATAGCTCTGAGTTTGATTCCGCAACACAACAAGTTGGATAGTTTTGCTGGAAAAATGTGCAGAGACTGGAGTAAGTAAATGGGAAACAGGTGTGATTTGGGTACCGATCCAGACGGTACGGCTATGGCGACACAAACACATAATACCCATCATGACACCCAACAGGATGAACTCCGCCAAACACGATAGCATCAGAATCTGCACTCATATAATTTCTAATCAGGAATTGGACGGGGCGAGAGAGAAAATAACAGCTTTCGGGTCGTCTCGGAGAAAACAAAGGACAAGATCAACGCCAAGTCAATGCAGCGGGAGGTAGGAGGGCGCCTGTGCCACTCAAGTGTCCGCGTGCGCGCGCGCGCGCTCATTCACTTTTTTACTTTCGACTTTTCGCACCCCGAAGGCCCGTGATCAAGTGAAAGAGGCGGACGATTGTGCCGACGAAGACCACACGCCGAGGAGATAGTGCCGGTCTCTCTCCTCGCCGCCTGACTGGGGGAGTCAGACTGCTCGCCGTCTTCGTCCACCATGAGCATCGCGGAGGCCGAACGGAGGCCGTGGTGCTGCTGGCGGAAGGATGTGGTGGTGGTGGTTTCGGAGGGAGAGGCCTGTGAGAAACTCCTCTCCAGGGCGCCTGTGCCACTGCCGGTCCAGGTGCGAATGCGCTGGCGCAGCAGCGACAACGAGTCGGAGAACCACCGCGTTAAACGGGAGGCGCCTGCGTTGCGGCGGCTCTTCCGCTGTGGTGGACGGTCATTCGAGGCCCCACGTGGCGCCTTCTCTACCTTCTGGTTGCCCTCCCTGACCTTTCGTGTGGTTTTCTAAGAGAACCAAGAGGGCTTCAGGCAAGAAACTCTTCACACTGTGACGCAAGCCAGAAGTTCTCCTCAAAACAGCACATCTGAGAGCATTTCATGGAAAGTGTATTGCCACTTTCAGAGCGATGGATTATCTCTGTAGGGGTAATGGGTATACCTGAATGTCGAACAAATGCTGACGATTTCTGAGGCGACTATCAGGAAAACCATCAAGCTCTTGTACAACTACACGCCCTGAGGCCCAAATAAACACCACACTACTTCCGAATTCCAACGCATACTGCATCTGGGTGAAGAATGAAACAATTTTCAATGACCAACTGTGGTTTGCTAAATTGTGCCTTAAGTACCGTAATTTGAGCAGTTGTCGCCTCATAGATCATGAGGTTAATCGGTGATTATAGAGTGGGCCACTTCTCACGAGGACTGTGGATTTAAATTGCCCTTGAAAAAACTAGTAAGTAGCACTTATCACCATGCTTCATGCACATCTCGCTATTCGTGTAGTGATAATGAGGAGACGATTACGGCATCACACGTTTCTCATCCTTTCACACCAACTTTCACCCCCCTACTCACCTCGCATCTTTTACACCTACACATCCCCAATAAACAGTCGAGATCCCTCAAGCCAGCCATCATCTAGCCTCCACTGCTGCTACCAGACGAAGCCTTCATTCACACACCATCGGGTAACCAACCAAATGAAAAGGTAGACGAGTGCAGCACGAATGAAGGTACAGACAGGCATTGACAGAATAAATAATGAGAGAAAAAAAGTGACTTTTAGGTTCAGAAGTATCTCGAAGATAATGATAATGTAAAGTAGGAGTTTTGCTTGACATTCGGTTGGGAGAGCAAGTATCACTTCACCCCTCAACCACACAAAAACTCACGTCGTCTGGGGGCCGAGAGGAATCGGAGGTGCCGGACTTCTGCTGGAGTCGTCGCTGTTGCTGATGCTCAACGTGCCAGGCAAGCCGCGAGAGCTGTTCCGAGGTGAGCGGGCCCAAAAGGTGTCGCCGGGTGAGCGACCCGCTACCCGACTCACTCTCGCCCCAGCAGCCTCGTGCGCCCGCCACAATCGTGAACCGATGGCTCTCCTCGACGGGAATGTCCTCTGGCGAGAGGGGATGGTTTTCGTGGGCCCCGTCGGAGGTTGCGTGGCGTCGCCGAGCGTGCTTCTTCGACCGAGGTGTCGTGGAGGTCTCGCTTGCGTTCGGCTGGGAAGGCCAGTGCACCCGTGAGGGCCCCGTTGGCGGTGTGGCGATAATTGTGGTGGGCGGGCGGCAAACTGTTGAACACATCCCGAGGGGTCGATCGAAAGGTTGCAGGGAGACTGGTTCGTCATAGTCAGAGGCGGTGTGTCCCATTGGAGGCGAAAAAACGGGCAGTGGAACCATGTTGGTCTCGCCATAGTCCATTATTCCTAACAACAGGAATAGATCATGTCGGTTTTATGAACTGTGAGGTCATTATGCAAGCAAAGGGAAACGAGGGATTAGAAGGGGATCACGAGGGTACTACCTAGTGTTGTAGAAAAACACAAATTATTCCGCCAGACCGCCAGCACAACTCACCTAGCTGGGCAAGGGACTCGTCTAAAGGCGCTTCCAGGTCCGTCGCTTCGTGAAAGAAAGCCCGCGTTTCATCCAAATCATTGTCCTCTGAAGTTGGCAGCGGTGGCCAGTTGTGGAAGGCCTACAAATTAGACGCGCAATTTACAAACAAAGAAAAATTTCCAATGAAATCACGATGCCCCAAATATGTGATGGGGTCGAGGCATGATACACACCCACCACCCCACACAAAAAGTGGATTTTCGACGGAGTATCCCATTGCAAAGGCGGTGCTGCTACCAGCGATGGCAAACTGAGAAGCACCAACAAAATGCTTGTGGATGCGCGTAGAATTGTTATAGGTGAAGAACCAGTGACATCGGCGAACGTACCCTCAGCTGTTTAATAACCGACGGAGGAGCTATATGTCGCTCAGTCAGGTAACCATCAGTGTGCGGAAATGAAGAGGTCTCCACCTCTCCGTCCTCCTCCTCCTCATCCTCTTCTTCTTCCCTGTCCTCAAACGACGTAATGCTGAACTTAGTTGGAGATGGTTGCGGCTGTGGCGGCGGAGAGGGGGCAGGGGGTCTTTGGATTTGCCCCGAGGCGTACATCGTGTCGATTTCGAGGAGGGAGAAGATTCGGGCGCCCGTGTCGTCGATATGGGGCCCCTGAAACTGCGGCGTGGGTCGCTGCAGGTAGAAAAGGGGATCTAGCCAGCAGGGGAAGCCACGGGGTGCCTGGGTTGGCGTGGGCGTGGAAATCGACGCGACGGACTGCCAGTGCGACGCGCAGGCGTGGGCGGCGGTTGAAAGGCTCGGCGGTGGGTGGTGCGTGGGGTTGCAGATCCACTCGTGTCGGGCCACACTCTCCAGGGAAAGCCGCTTCTGCAAATTGACGATGAAGACCAGTAATTGATGATTTTCCGTGTAAGCTAACAGACATACACCATGCAATCAAAACACTACAACTAAGCATGACCAAGTTGTCGAACCGCTGGGATGTTTTACGCTTAAAACTGTCGGGAGGCAGGGGGATCATTAATTACAGGAGGATTTGATCAATGATAGCAAGGTGTACATTTACGCATGACAAATATTTGACCAGATTGAAGTCAAATTAGGCTGTCAATACCCAGGAAAATGCTCCAGTGAAACCATGTGAGTTCGGGCACAATCTCACTAACCAGTACAAGGCGAAAGGCAATCGTGACTAGGAATACGGAGTGCCGGTTATTTACGCCTACTGACATCTGAAAAGAGTAGGCAGGCGATTGTGGAAGTGTATGTTCCAGAACCGCGAACACGTACCTCCGGATTTTTGCACATCATACCGCGAATAAGGTGGGCGGCAGGCGCCGACACATGCCCAGGGATCACGTAGAAGCCCTCGGTGATGGCCTCGAAGATCTGGAGGACATTTGGACTGCTGAATGGCACTCTACCGGTCAGCATGAAGAAAAGCGACACTCCAGCACTGTAGACGTCCAGTTTCGGTCCGTGGAAGGAGTTTTGGGCGCCTTTGGCTACTTCGGGGGGCTGAACTGCGGGCGTTATTTGTCCGGCTCCAACCTGCACAGCACACAAAAATACGCACTGGACTTAAATTCAAGAGTGCTAACTTGGGACACACAAGCACTGGAGCGTATTGAAAGACATTGCAGAGCCAGTCACAGAAGCGGCAACTTAGAAGCTTGAAATACGATCGTGGAAAGCGTTTTTTTTAAGAAAAAAAATGGTCCGAAAGTCATTCGGTATGTTCACATGAAACACAACTTAGTGACGGGCTTTGGCACGCGCTAATTCGCGAAAACTCGTGACCAGCTGAACACCCAATCCTGTACTTTTGCACGTGCCTGAAAATCACCTTTTTTGTGTTGAACTGCTGCCTCTTCGTAAGAGGGTTATTTATAAAACGAACTTTTGCTGTGCAGAATTTGGGATGCTGTTTATGGAATTGGTGTTCTGTCAAGCAAACACCCAACAGTGGTGGGGTTAGCGCGCGCAGCCCTGTGTAATGCGCGCATTGGACACACGCCTTGGGGCAAGTTTACACCGCCCAAAGAATGGCAGAGGCGCTAGGCGATGCATTGAAGAAGTATTATTACGCAGAATGACTCAGTTCCAGCTAACACGACCGGCCAAATGCCTGGACAAAGTCGTTCTTCCCCTTGGACAAACACTTAGTCCTAGCGCCTTTCACGGTTCTGTTGTGAATCGTGTTTATTCACAACCCTTAATCCGGTCGCTCCACCTCCGACACAGGGTTCCCCTTTTCGCAGCATGTCGCCAGCCTCGCGGACCCTCAACTCCCCCCTCATTCACACGGACATCTATCTTGGATTATCCTCACACACAGGTCCCGATGTTAGCGCATGTATGACTCACACATCCGAGGTACAAATACACACGCGCAAACCCCACACACGACACAACGACACCAACTTGGTTGAGCTCTGAAGTAAACGGTTGTGTCCACGTCCTCTCCGATCTTTTTCTTCATCGCGGGTATCAGGCAAGCGTAATCGGGCCAGGGTTAATTCCAT